>JAAWXA010000035.1:987414-1014776 GCA_038090715.1 Florisuga fusca | reverse complement strand
CCCCCCCCCACTGCTGCCCCTGTGATGGGGGAGTGTCGGGTCAGCCCTGCCCCACGGCTCTCGCCTTGCTCTTCCCCCTGAGCCTCTGACCCATTTCATTACCCTGGTTAATTACTCTCCACCCCCCGCAGTCCCGGTGGTTCCCGGTGTCGGTGCCCAGGGGCGAGGTGCCGGCTCCTGGTTCTGCCCGCAGCCCGGCCGGGGGGGAGCAGATCCCTGGGGCTTCTGGCTCCATCCCGGCTCCATCCCGGAGCGATGGAGCTTCCCTGGCTCCCCCGGGCAGGGATCCCCTCCCGCCGGAGCTGTAACTCCCCCGGTTTTTTTTGGCTAAGGGGCACAAAGCGTTTTTAATCCCGTGCAAGCACCGAGTCACTGCCTTGAGGGATTGCAGAACCTCTGGAAAGCAGCAGCAGGTACTGCATCTCTGGGCCCACACTGGACAAAATGTGTCCCTCCTGATCGTAACTAACATGTTCTGGGAGCTTGTGCTCCTTCAGCTTCAGAGAGTGGTTCCTCTTGTCCTGGACTGTGGCCATCCCAGGGGGAGGAGAAGCCTGGCTGGGGTCTGGAGGTCTCATTGATGCTTTGGAGCTGGGGAGATGTTTGTGTTGCAAACGTGGTGGGTCTGGGGTCCTGCTGGCAGGACAGCTTGTCTTCCAGAGGTTGTAAGACCAGCAGCAACATCTCCAAGGATGCAACTGGTTCTGTTGTGTTTGGGCAGGTTTTGGTTTGCCTTGTTTTGTGTGGTTTTTAAAAATATTTAACTTACTGAAAAGAGAGGAGCAGTGGGGTTACCCAGCTGCACCCATGCAGGGGTCCAACTCCAGGAGCCTTCCAGCTGTAGCAAACCCAGACCACGTCCCGGGGTATTCTCCTCCTCCTCCCTGTCGAGCTGTGATGTCCCCAGGCCCCAGTGACACGCTGGGGGAATGGAGGCTTTGGCTTTATCTGGGAAATGGAGGTTTTGGTCTTTCTGGGGAAATGGAGGCTTTGGTTTTCCTGGGGAAATGGAGGTTTTGGCTTTATCTGGGGAAATGGAGGCTTTGGTTTTCCTGGGGAAATGGAGGCTTTGGCTTTTCCAGCTCTGCTTGCGTGGATGTCACCACGGCAACGGTGCGGTTCCCCCCCTGATCCGGGCTCGGGGCTGGGTCGGTGGCAATGGACCCTCCAGCCTGCTGGATGACGTGTGCTGGGCACAGGGGGGGTGGGAGGCTGAGAGGGGTGAGGGTGGTCCTACCCCAGCACCCATCCTGCTGCTCCTTGTTGCTGCTAACGCAGCTGGACTGGCCGCAGCCCCCAGTGCCATCCCCGCTGTTGGCATCAGCACTCCTGTGCCCTTTGCTCTCAGCCTCAAAACAACCCCCTAGTCATGGATTTTTCCCACCAAAGCCAAGCTCAGGAGGGTGCTGGAAGCATACAGAGACCCCCAGACCCTGCTGGCCTTGGCTTTGCCCATCTGCATGGTCAGTGGTGCTGAGTTTGGTCCAAATTTCTGGGGTTTGCTTCCCCCATGCCATCCCCATCACTGCCTCCATGCATCCTCTGGACTGGTGACTAATTAAAAACCACGACTTCGTGGCTGGATGGATAATTGATCCCAGGCTCATTCCTGGGAGCAAAGGGCCTGTCCAGGGACCTCCTGTCTGGAAGGGGCTGGTCCTTGGCTGAGCATCCCTCCTGCAGCGGGGATCCAGTGCCGGGGTGGTGCAGGGTCAGCCCAGTCCCTTCCCGATGCTTGTGCAGGTTTTAATTTTTTATTTTTTTTTTTTTTTTCCCCTTGGTGTTAAGCCCACTCTCTTCTCAGGGGCTTCATGGTAGCAGCTGTTTCCCCAGGAGCACAGCATCCTTCCCCTGCCCTGCCAGCCCCCGTGGGCTCACCCCGCTCGGCATCGCCCCGCACGCCTCGGCGGAAGCGCTGGGGGCTTGGTGCTACTCTCAGCATCAATTTTTAGAGCACGGAGCAGATTTTGGCAGCAGCCCACGTGGCCCTGAGCAGTGCCAGCATCCAGGAAGGACAGGCAGCTCTGCCAGGCTGGCAGGGATGTGGCTTTCTGGGGTGAGTGTGCCGTGCCGTGCCGTGCCATCGGGGTGGCTCCCAGCAGGCAGGGCTGCAGCTCAACCCCAGCCTTTTTTTTTTTTTTTTAAATAAATCAACATGCTGCACTTCTAAATGTGCACCAATTCCTGCGAGAAGTGCCTGACGGTGCCTTAAAATAACTCTGTTCCTGAGCAAGCGTTAATGCCTGGCAGATGTGTTTTTTCCCTCCTGAATAATACACACGTGAGGTCAGATTGCTCCCCAGAGCTGGGTGCCCTGTGCCCTGGCAGCCCTGCCCCAGGGCATCTCTGGGGAGGGGGGAGCTGTGGGGAGCAGCATCTCTTTTTGGGGTGACTGATCCTCAAGGGGGTCAGCCCCACAGCTTTTTTAAAAATTTTTTACAAATTTATTTATTTTATTTTTTAATTATTTTTTTTTATTTTTATTGGATTGTAAAGTCTTCTCTGAAACTTCAGGTGAGTTTCCACCCCCTGAGGTGCCAGCCCTCCCGTGTGGAGCAGCCTGGCTGTGGTTACAGGTACAGCTCGTGGCAAACATGGTGCTGCAACAACCCCAGAGCCTTTCTCCAGCATCTTCCTCCAGGCAAGTACCTTCTGGCAAGCTCCATTTTACAGCCAGGATCATACCAAGGGCAGAGGAGGCTGCCCCGAGGCTGGGCTTTGTAGCTCAGAAACCAAATAATTCTTCAGACAGGGGTAAGCCAAATGGAAAACCTTTGGACCAAGCGTAACACCGGGATAAATTAATCCTTCCCAATTTCCTCACCATGCCCAAGGGCAGCTGAGGTGTGCAGGGGGAGCTGGAGGAGGGGCAGGCTCATAGCCCCCTCCCCTTGGTGGGTGTTTTCTATGGCCTGGCAGTGCTGGGGTCAACCAGCTCCTGAGCGAGGACTGGTTTGTACTGGAAATGAAGGGGCTGCTGCAGGGCTCAAACGTGGTTCCTGGAATCCCATACCAGGATAGAACTGGGCTGAGTCAAAATCCCATCCCCACCTCTCCAGCATTGCTGACCCATGGACTGGCTCCTTTGACATAAAAACTGATGCAAGGCTTTATTCCCCCCCAGAGTAAATGATTCCCCATTACCACTAACTGGTGACCCATTTTTCACCCTCGTGGCATTGCCAGGCACTGTCTTTGCTGTGAATGAGGAATGATACTGCAATAAATGCTGCGTAGAGGTTCCTGCTCTGCTTTGAAGTGCCGTGTGTCCTTGATGAGGAAAATGAAGATAAATATGTTGAGCACCACGTTACTCAGCTCCTTGGTGCTGGCACAGCCCTGCGTGAGCCATCTCTGCCCCCTTTGTTTCCAAGGCTGCCTGCTTTAGAAGTAAGCATGGATTATTTTTAAAAAAATATCTTGTCTATTATAAGGTAGAAATGGAAAGAGGTGGAAGGGGTGAGCAATGCTGGGTGGTGGGGGAGCTGCTGAGACTGTCCCTGGGCAGGGGATGCCAGTCCTTAGGATGTGGCCATGGGTTCCACCTGACCCCAGGACCTGATGGGGTGCTGGGGCTGGGCTGCAGCCTCCTTGCTGGATGGTGATTTTTTGGTGTCTCTGGGGTGGCTCTAGCTGCCCCTATCCTGTGGATTTTAAGAGTGGAAACCCCATTTGCCCTGGCTGCCTGCAGGGCTGGGGCACAGGCACACCCCAGCGTGGGGGGGACATCCAAAAGCCTCCCAGAGCTGGGGTGACCCTGGGCAGCCCCGTTGGGCTCGGAAACATCGTCCTCTGCGTGTGTCTGCTTTGAGGGACTGACCTGGATTGTCCCCAGGACACTGCCTTGCTGGTGGGACAGGGAGGGAAAGTGTCACCCAGCTGCTCCACCAGTGCTGGGAGCTGGGTGGCTGCAATGCTGAGCAGCAGAGCATGGCTTGATTTGAAAACAGATGATCCAGACCAGATCCTCTTACTGCTAATCCGTCCCTCAAGCAGGATTCTCTCCTCCTTGCCAGAAAAACCTTTTGTGTTCAGGCTGATGTGAATGGAAGATGATAAGTCACTAATTCTTGGTGTGTCTGCTCCAACAAGAGCTTTGACTCTTATCTCCTGCAGGGCTGGCAGCCGGGGAGATGTTAATTGGGCTTTAATGAAGAGGACAGGGCCCTGGACAGGGATGAGTGGAGCTGCTGCCCCCGGGGCCATGCCTGGGAGCTGCGGGGAGGAAGGGGCTGGAAGGGAAAGGGAAGAGAAGGGAAAAAAAGGGGATGGAGCTGCTCGGGGTGATTCAGAGCAGGGCTTGAGGCTGCTCCCTCTCTGCTGCCTGCGGGACAGGTTGTGCCCTGTGGAGGGGCTGCAGGGCTGGCTCCAGGTGCAGGATGAGCAGCCAGTGCTGACACCTTTCCCTTCCTGAGAGGCTCTCGGCAGCGGGGGTGGCTGCTGGCTCTGGAGCATCTCTGCTGCAGGCAGGAGTGTGCAAAAAAAAACCCACCAAAACCCAACAAACCACCACCAACCGAGGCAGAAGTTTCTATTTTTAGCTGCCGGATGCAAACACACAGCACTGCTGAGGACATGAATCACCTGCCCAGCAAGGTGGATGGACAGGTTTTCTCTCCGAGCTGGAGGTTTATGGGACGAGGTGGAGGGACCCATGTGGGTGCATTGTCTGCTGGGGTGTCCCCTGGAGGGTCACTGGGGATCCATCCTCTGGTGGGATGCAGCAGGATGGGAGCCAGGGCTGTCAGAGCTGCTGCTGAACTCTGCCAGTGCCCCTGCACCTCGGAGGGTTCCTCGGGTGCTCACTTATACAATTTTTTTCCCCTTTCTGCAGGAATTCACCCCAAGTCGGGCTTGGGGGCTGCCGCTAAGGCACTGGTAACATTTGGATTGTTTCCCAAATTATTGTCACCCCTTCTGCGAGGTAAAAGGGAAGATGCCAGGGTGAAGGTTTCCCTGGCTGGAGCCTGGATGGTGTCAGTGAGCAGCTCCCCATTTGTCAGGTTAATTGGGCAGTGGGTTAATCCATGTATCCCCTTTAATTGCTAAGGCTTTAATTAATGAGATAATGTGTGGAAAAGCTGGGGAGAGCCTGGGTGGTGCTGCAGCTTTTGCCAGCAGGGGCTCAGGCACCTGTGGATGTGCAGGGATGTTTTGGGATGTGGTGTGGGTCACTGGCACCGTGGGGACCCCGTGGATGGGGGGAGCAGCATTACCCAAACCACAGCTGCTGATGAGCTGACCTGGGAGCAGCCCAGGGGCACCTCGGTGTGGGTGGCCTGGTCCATCATGATCTGGGGGTTTTGGGGGCAGAATCATTTCCCACTGTCCCGGGCACCTTCTCCTCCCTCCTCTCTGCCACTCTGGGCTGCGGGTGCTGGGCTGGTGTGCTGGTAATGCTGCTCTTAGTTGAGGACCATCTGCACTTGGTAATTTAATTTTTCCTGCGTCTGCAAGGTTCCAGCTTTATTTGTCTGATGTCCCAAGGATTATTTAACTTACGAGCCTCATGTTCCTCTGACAGAGGCACTGCAGGCATTCCCCTGCTAGAAGGTATTTTTGTAACATTGCCAAAGCCCCAGGAAAAGGGGACACATGAAGACTGGGATGGCAAAGGGCCACGGCAGTCCTGAGGGGCAGGGATGGTTTTCCTGGCTTCCCTGCTGTGAGCATCTCCTCGGTGATGGGAAGTGCTGGGAGAGGAGGAACAAACCCTGAGCAGCCCAAGCCCCTCTGCTGGGGCCTGGCAGCAGGTCTCACAGTTCAGTGCTCTGACACACCTCAGTTTTGTCTTGGGGTGCTTATTAGCTGCTGAACCCCCCGGCTGAGCCTTTGAAGGGCTGCGAGCAGGACTGAGCTGCAGCTCCTTGCAAAATAACAATAATTGGAAGCTGGAAAGTCTGTTAGGGAAAGGACGTGGGCATCTGGTTCAGATGGCCCCGGCTGGAGCTGTTGTTGTGTTGCTGCCACAGCCCCAGCCTTGCCCACCCCTCTCCTCCCACCTTCTTCATCCCTGTTTTGGGGCAGGCAGGGGTGTGGGCAGGACCTCTCCTGCCTGCAGGAACATCTCTGCAAATCCTGGCTCTGCTTCCCCCATAAACCCCGAGGAATCCAGTTTTTCCCCCAGCCCGATCCAGCAGCACCTGGGTCCACGTGTGGCCCTCAGTTAGCTTGAAGCATTTTCCTTCCCTAGAATGTAGGTCAGTGGTGATGAGTGTGAGTCCTGCTGCTGGCTTTGCCTTTAATTAAGCTCCTGGAGGTCGATGAGGAGGTGCAGCATCCGAGCTTCTGTTCTTTTCAGCTGCTCACCAGATGCTTCCTGGTCCCTTTGGCTCAGTGCAGCGGCAGGACCTGGGGATTTGGAGGGCAAACTGAGCATCCAGTGCCCAGAAAGTAAACCTGCTCCATCTCACCCACCAAATGGGTGCCTGGCAGCACCATTCCCCCTCCCCTGGGTGAAGGTGCAGCTCCCTGCCTGGTTCTCCTCGGGGCTGTTCACCACGGCCCATGTTTCCACCCTGGCAGCTCTCTGGGCATGGCCAGGCTCACCCAGGGGCTGGAGACCCCTGGGTTTGAGCATTTCCAACCTTCAGCAGCTTTGGTTTTGTGTCCTGGGGACAGCCTGAGCTCCGTGCACCGGGCACAGCCCCAGGTCCCAAGTCCTCTGAGCCCTTCCCAGCTGGGAATTGCTCCTGGGTCGCTGCCTCTGAAGATCTTTATAAACTAAACTGCCAGTGCCTGCCTCAGCAGGCTGTGAATTCAGCTCTCTGGCTCATTTCTGCCCACTCCTCCTCGTGTTGGACCAGTGGAGAGGGGCAGGAGCCCAATTGCTCCCTCTGCTCTCCTTAAACCCACTGGGACAGGGATGAGGAGCCCCTGGGGCACTGGCCTTGGGGGTGGTGCTGGGTCTCAGCATCCCAAGGGGTCACAAAAATCTTCCTGATGGCTTTGGGGGAAAGGCAGGGAGGGGAACAGTNCACAGCCAACCACTCCATATTCATTGAGCAACTTAAAAATAACTCCTCTTCCTCTTCTCTTGCAGAACAAGGTGCTGACAGTGGATGGGGTGAAGGTGAAGCTGCAGGTATGTCCCCACGGACCCAGAAGTGGGTCCCCCATTGCCATCCTTTGCTGTGATGTCCCCTGCCCCAGGACAGGCACACGAGTCCTTTGGGCAGCTCTGTCCCCTCGCTGGGAGCCTGGGGGCTGTTGTGGCCATGGTGACCCCTGTCTCTGGTGTGATGGGAGCAGCACCTCTGGGCTTTACTCCCAGCTCCAGCTTCAGGAGAAGGAATGGAGGGATGGAGATGCTCCCAAGGGATCCACCCCCCCTGGCTCAGCCTGTGCCCAACCCACAGGAGATTTTGTGTCCCCCGCAGCCGCTCCAGCCCCCCGACACCGACTGTTCCTCTGACCCTGGAGCTTGGTAATGACATTAGTGCTGACCTGGCCCTGCCAGCAGCCTGGCACTCTGCAAACGGATGGCTGCATTAAACACTGATAAATTAAATTAGCAGGACCCGGGTATCCATCTGCTGGATGGATGTTCCCATGAGGGGACACTTTGCCACGCACCGGCCTCTCCCCGCCCCGAGGAGCCTCTTCTGCATTTATTCCACTTCTCATTTTTCCTGCTACTGCCCCTGGAAGCAAGAGGCTGAAGGAGCTGCCGGGGGTTGCACTGCAGTGGGTTTGTTGCTGGGGGGTCCCCTCGGTTGTGGCTGACCCCCCCCTGCTCCTCTCTGCTTCCCAGATCTGGGACACAGCCGGGCAGGAGCGGTTCCGCAGCGTCACCCACGCCTACTACCGGGATGCTCACGGTAAGCAGGGACACCTCAGCTCCCCAGGGCTGAGCCCCCCAGCATCTGCAGGGCCCCCAGCCACCACTCCAGGATGGTTGGGAATCACTGGAGCAGTTTCCCCATAGGAAGCAGCTGCCAAGGATGGAGAAGCCCCTGGGTGTCGAGGTGCAAACGCTGCGTGTCTCGGGCACTGCCCGTGGTGGATCTGTGGCTGCCCCATCCCTGGCAGTGTTGGAGGTTGGATGGGGCTGGGAGCACCCTGGGCTGTGGGAGGTGTCCCTGCCCATGGCATGGGGTGGCACTGGGGGAGCTTTATGGTCCCTTCCAGCCCAAATCAGTCTGGGATTCTGCAATTTAAACATGTTGAGGCTACACCTCAAATCCCGGGGTCTCGTCTGGGCCCCTCACAAGAAGAAGGACATTGAGGGGCTGGAGTGGGTCCAGAGAAGGACAACGGGGCTGGAAAAGGGTCTGGAGCAGATGTCTGCCCAGCAGCTGAGGAGCTGTGGGTGTTGGTCCTGGAGCAGAGGAGGCTGAGGGGAAACCTTCTGGCTCTCTGCAACCCCCTGAGAGGAGGTTGGAGCCAGGGGGGGTTTAGGTTGGAGCTGGGGAACAATTTCTCAATGCCTGGAAAGGGTTGTCAGGGCCTGGAGATGTGGTGCTGAGGGACAGGGGCTGGGGGTGGCCTGGGCAGGTTGAACTCAGTCACCTTGCAGAGCTTTTCCTNCGCCAGCTCTGCCCGGAGCCTGGGGAGCAATTAGCCCTGAACAAATAGGATGTTAATTGCTCATGTCCTGGATGCAGAGGACACGGTGTCCAACGCCCTGTTCCCTGGCACGGGAGGTGCCACATGGCTTCATCCACCCCCCCACACCCCACCCCGGGGGCTGGGAGCCAGGAGCTGCCATCTGCCACCTCAGCCCCTTGGGGGGGGTCCTGTAGCCCCTGACCATCCAGCCCCAGGTGCCTGGAGATGTCCCTGATCCTGAGCCCCCCCTCTGCCATCCCTGCAGCCCCGGGGGGGCCCAGGCCATGTCCCACCCCCTGCTCCCAAGTCGCTGGCACCAGGAATGCTTCCTGCCAGCTGGCACTGCCTGGCTGTGACATTTTCCAGCCTGAGGAGCTGGGTGGCTCGAGGATTGGTGTCTGCTGCCAGCCACAGTGCAGAAGGCAGCCAAGGGGGGTGTCAGGAGTGACCAAGAGTCCTTTGGATCAACCCAGCCGTGGAGCTGAGTGCCCCAAACCCAGCCAGGGTGTGATGGGGTCCCAGGGCTGCATCCATCTGTGTTGGGCTCTAATCCCAGATCATCCTTCCTTTCCCTGGCCAGCTGGGGGGATGCAGGATGCTGCTGGGAGTGGAGCTGGAGCAGGGGCTGTGGCAGCACTGCCCACCCAGAAGGCAGCAAGAGGCCCCCTCACACCATGGGGTCAGGGATTAGAGGGAATTAGGGCAGGTTTGATTTGATTAATCTGGATCAGAGGGCAGGGAAACCACCACCCAGGGAGCTTCAGCTGCCTGCTGGCATGAGTGTGCTGGGCACGGGGGTGGCACATCTGGGCACGGGGCACATCCCGGAGCAAACCTCAGCTTTATCCTCCAAAAGGAGGTTTAGTCTTTATGTCCCAACTAAGGAGGAGTTTGGGTGGAGGTGCTGTGGCCAGAGGGAGCAGGCAGCAGGGGGGACAGGCAGCCCTTGTCCTGCAGCCCCCACGTCCTCCTCCCCCCAGAGCTGCTGCTGACCCCTCTCTCTCTGCCCATCTCCCTCCAGGCTTGGCTGACAGAGATTCATGAGTATGCACAGCAAGACGTGGTCCTCATGCTGCTGGGGAACAAGGTCAGCCCAGCCCCACACCTTCATCAGAGCCTCCTCCTCCTCCTCTGAGGGTCCCACGATGGAGCCCAGGGGAGGGCATGAGGGAGCCTGGGGGTTCCCTGCTGCTGCCCTTCCCAGTCATCCCAAATTGTTCTGTGCAGGTGGATTCGGCCCAGGACAGGGTGGTGAAAAGGGAAGATGGAGAAAAATTAGCCAAGGTAAGTGAGGTGTCTGCTGGGGGGGTTGTGGCACCCTGGGACGTGTGAGCACAGCACCGTGTGAGGGACAGCAGTGAAATGGTTAACTGGAGACCCTGCTGGCCAAGGGTACAGCTGGGACCACTTGGCTTGTCTTGCCCTCCTCTTCTTCCACCTCTGCTCTTCCTCCTTTCAGCTTCCAGTAAGGATTTTTGCCTCTTTGTCCTCATAAACGATTTCCAAAGTTGTGTCAGGAGCACCTGAGCAGCAATCCCTCCACTCAGCTTTTCCTGCCCACGCCAGCTGAGCTCCTCTCCCAGGGTGACAGCCCCTGGGGACAGCCCAGGGGACATTTCTGAGGCTGGTGTGTCTTGTCCCACAGGAGTACGGAGTGCCCTTCATGGAGACCAGTGCCAAAAGCGGCCTCAATGTTGAATTAGCGTTCACAGCCATTGCCAAGTAAGTGACTGGCACGGGGGGAAGAGAGCTCTTTAAAAAGAAGGGCTGGCACTGTCACCTTTCTTTTCACCCCCGGGGCTGTCACCTCCAGCTCTGGTGCTGCCCAGTTCTTGCCCATCTCCCCCCAGGTGTGAAATGTCTCCCCAGGAGGGGCTGAGCCGAGGGGGAGCTGGTCCAGCCCCGGCAGGGATGCACCTGGTTTTGTTCCTTCCCACAGGGAGCTGAAGCACAGGTCCATGAAGCTGCCCAACGAGCCCAAATTCAAGCTCCACGACTACGTGAAGAAGGAAGTGAGGGGCTCGGGGTGCTGCAGGTCCTGAGGCTCTGGGGGTGTTTGCACAAGGACTCGTGCGCCGCGCTCGCTGCTGGTGGACGGTGTCTGCATGTCTGTCTGTCTGTCTGTGTGTCTGTGTCTGCCTCCAAGGGGAGCTGAGCCGGGGGCAGTGGGAGCAGCAGCAGCAGGAAAGGCTCCCCGGGCTGGGGGTGGCTGCTGGACACCCTCTGCCTCGGCACGGCCAGCCCCGGGGGGAGGTGGGTGCTGGGGAGGCTCCCGGGGGTGACTGGAAACCTCAGGAGTGTTCTGAGGCTGGGTGGGTGTCAGGAGGAATTGTGGTGGGACTGAGAGGAACCAGCACCTTCTCCCCGGGCAGGAAAAAGTCCCAAATTCCCTTTTTTCTTTCCCTTCATACCTGGAATTCAGCTGTTGAGCCCTGGCCTGGGGGTGCACAGGGAAGATTTGTTTTTGAGGCAACTGCTTTTGGGGTTGGTTGGTTGGGTTTTTTTTTTTGTATTGCTGACTTGTGTCTGTCCATCCCCTGCGTGGTGACACCTCTTGAGTGAAGGTTCCTCCTCTTCCTCCCTGCAGGGACCCGAAGGTTCCTCCCTGTTCCTCAGCTGTGAGTGAGCCCCTGCCAGGGTAGAGGCTTTGGTTCTTTGACTGCTGCCATTTCCAGTACTTTAATTAAGAACCCTGATGTACTGCAGCTTGTTCTGAACACCCTCATGTCAGTGGCAGTGGTTTTAGACTGCAACAGCACTTTGATAACTTCAAAGCTCTCTCGGGGCAGCTCCTGAACTGAGGAGAGCCAGGGGGATGCTTTGATTGTGCAGGTTTCAGGCTCTCCTGGCAGCTCTTCAGTGGACTCTGCACCCCCTTTGGTCTCTGGCAGGCGTTTGGCTTTTTATTTTCTTCTTCTTTAAAGCTGCACTTCCAAGTACAGCTTTGAATTGGGATGAAGTGTTTGCCCCTTGGCACATCTCTTGACAGTTTCCCACGTGTGACACCAGCCTCACCCATCCTCACCCTGCTGCCACCTCCCTTCTGTCACTGGGGGGGGGTTTGCTCCAGTGCCCAAAGAGCTATTTTATTTTTTTTTTCATTTAAGATTTCTTTGCAAGTGGCAACAGAACCCAGGGGAGGCTCTGCAGGCACTTGGGTGCTGTGAGACTCACTGTTCCTTGCCAAGTAGCAAGAAGGCAAAAAATAAGCAGCAACATTCCTCACGCTCCTGATCTTCTCCAGGCTGGGAGCAAAGCCAATTTAAAACCGAATTTAAGTCAGACAGACATAAATTATGCCCTTCAGAGTCATTTATATATGCCTGGTGGGAGCTAACTGCTCCAGCAGAGGCGTTTGGGTTGTTACACCTCAAGTTAAGCCTCAGCCCCGTCTCCCCCACTCCCTGTACCCGATGGTGCCCTGAACCCCTCAGAATAATTCGGTATTTTCACACACGAGCCTTTGCTGCCCCCCAGTGACAGGGAATCCATTGTTCAGAGCACCCTGCAAGCCCCAGGACTCGGCATTGTGTGCAGCTCCTCATTTCTGCTGGCTCTCCTTTACAGCTTCGGTTTCATTCCTGTTAATACATTTTTTTAAAGAATCTTGGTGGCTACAGGGGTATTTTTATGCTTTCAGACACCTATGCTGTTGAATCATTCAAAGGGCTCAGCTTTTCCCTGGAACCCATCTAGATCCTTCCATCACCAGCTCAGCCCCACGTGTTTCCAGGGGTTTTGGTTCGGGAATCACCTCCTGGGTGCCCAAAACAGAGTATAAAGTTTGTGGTTTTTACCCCCCACCCGCGGGACACGGGAAGAACGGCTGCAAAAGAAATCTTTTTGGAAAAGTTTATTAAATCTGTAAGCTACGAGACTGCCACGATCCAAAGGGGAAATAGAGCAGCAGAGAATTCCAGAATGGCGAGGAGGAGCCCGATGGGAGGCTGAGGAAGGGGCAGGACCCGTGCAGACATTCCAAAAGGCTTTTTACCCCCAGATTCCACCAGACACCTGCACAACCTGCACCCCACCTGAGAGCCCCCCTGCTACCCACACCCTGCACCCACCACTCTGTACTTTAAGCCACCCCAGGAGGTGAAAATCCCCGAGTTTGGACTTTCTGGCAGCTCTGCAGCGGTTTTTTCCTGCTGTAGAACCCGCCCCGCAGCCCTGAGGAATGCGTTCGGAGCTCTTCCCCCCCGGAGCCTGGAGGCTCCCGCCCGTTTCCCCGCCCGGGACACCTTCCCGGTGGCTGCAGAACCCCCGAGCCCCTCCCAAGCCCGCACGGTGCCCCAGAAGNGGCTGCGAGGCGGCCCCGCTCTGAGGAGGCTCCTGAGGCCGCTCCCCGGGCGCTGCGGGGCTGCTCGGAGCTGCCGCAGCTTCTGCCGCCCCGTCCCCTTCCCTGGGGCGCTTTGTCCTTGTCCCCTTCCCCCGGGCGGGGTCTGGAGCCCCTGCAGGTGCCCCGAGGAGCGGCTGTGGCTCCTCTTGTGTTCCGGGGGCCCTGGGGGAGCCCATCCGCGGTTCGTGTCCTGTGGCCCGGCTCTGGCCCGGCTGTGTCCCGGCTCTCCCAGTGAGGCCCCTTCACTTCGGGGCTTTGGCTGCTCCGTTCCTTCCCCAGCCTGGGGCAGGGGTTGCTGCGGCTTCTCTCTCGCTCTCCCCTCACCCTTTCCTTGTGCTGTGGTTTCCCCGTGTCCCGGGGCAGGGCCCTGGGTGGCAGCTCTGCCCATCCCCCTGCAGCCACTGCGCTTCCCCCCTTGGCTTCTCCCGTCAAACATTCTCCTGCCAGCCCTGGTTTAATCCCAGCCTGCAGCCCGGGGATCCCGTTGGGTTGTGTGAAGGCCACAAGTGAGGATTTCCTTTCGGTCCAGCTTGCTTTTGAGAGGTGTTTGTGTCACAGACAAGAGCTCTGCTGGGCCCCCGGGTGTCAGGAACAGCCTCCAGCCGGTTTGATGTCTCTGCAGCCAGGTCCAGGCTCTTGTCCCCCTGTGGTGTAGCTGTGGGGAGGAACTCCTGCCTGGCAGTTGCTGTTTCCAGCTCTGGCAGTGTTACAAAACACTTTGTTTCATTCCCAGCACTTTACCTTTGCCTCCCCAGGCGCTTTCACCCCAGCCATGAATTCTTTTCAGCCTGTACTTAGCAGTGAGTGTTCCTGGTGAACAGCTGCTGCCTTCAGGCTTCCCGCAGTTGCTGCTGATGCAGCCCCAGGGACTCCTGCTGGGTTTGCAGGGACGGGGCTGGGTGAGGGAAGGAGGGTTCCAGAAAGCCCTCCCTTAGGGAAAAGAGTGTGAGAAAGTCACCCAGGTCCCTGACAGCCTTTCCATGGCTCCCTGGGGGCTGTGTGAGGGGAGGAGGGTGTCCCCACTGCATGCCTGGGGAGCAGATTGAAGAGTTTTTGGGGTTCCCTGTAGGAGCAGGGAGCATTCTGCTGGATCCCCCTCTGAGCTCTGGGTCTCCCACCCTGCTCCCTGCTGGTCTCTGAGTCTGGGGAAGTTCAGAGCAACCCCAAGCAGGGCAGGGAACACAGAGCTCCAGCATTGCTGTCTGGGCCCTGCAGTGTGCAGCAGCCCCGGGGGGGGCTTCCTGCTGGAAGAAAGGAACATTTCACCAGCAGGGAGGTTAAATTTTACCCAGCTGAGCTGGAGCACCCAGGACCTGCAGGCAGGGGGGGCAGGTGGCTTCTCTGGTGGCACCCAGACATTGTCACAATGTTGATGGGACCTGGAGGAAAAAAAAAAAAAAGAAAATAAAAGCCAACCCAACTCCATAGTTTGGATCACCCAGTGACCCTGAGGCACCTGGGAAGCACCAGAGGGGAGTTTGTGTCCACAGCCAGGTGCTGGGTGGTGGTTCTGGGTCCTGGGAGTTGCTGAGGGCTTTGGAGCTTCAGCTGGTGTTGAGCTGCCAGGCACCTCCTGGGCTCTTTCCCTGTCCCGTGAAACCTCCCCAGCATGACCAGCCCTGCTCCTGGGCTTCTCTCAGCCAAGCCCCACGGTGCCTTTGGTGAGGAACTCCTTCCTGGTTTCCCTGAGCTCAGCCTGTGCCTCCCTCCCGAGTTCCCTGCCCCCTGGCTGCCCTCCCTTGGCTCTCCTTCCCCAGGGGCAGGGTGAGGGATGTTCCCAGGGCCTGGGGGGACATTCCCTGCCTGGGGCAAGGCAAGAGCCTGACAGTGTTGTCCATTTCCAGCCTCTTTGGCACAGCCTGGAGCTTCCTCAGAGCTCCCTCCCTGCTTCTGGGGAGCAGTACAACCCGGGGGTTGGGTCCTGGGGAAGTCTCCACCCTGGGAGCCCCTTGTTCAGCCTGGGCTGGGTGTCCTGGCCCCAGCAAGCTCTGCCTTTTCGTGGCACTTCTCCGTGAGCTGGATTTCTCCAGGTGGTGTTTGTCAGGCTGCTCAGGGGGCTGAACACTTGGGGAGCTGTTTGGAGAGGCTGAGGAACCCCAACCCCCTTCCCAGGGGTGATGGAGCCTCCTGTCCCTGGAGATCCCTCTGCCCCCAGGGATCAGGCTCTCTGCTGAGGAGAGGGGACTGGGGTTTTGGTTTTTTTTGTTGTTTTTTTTTTTTCCTGCTGCTGGACTGAAAGCTCCTCAGGCCGGGAGCAGGCAGGGCAAGGCTGGGAGGGGATTGGCTGAGCCGTGGGATTTTCCAGCTGAATTTACATATCGCCCACTGCTCGCATGCCTTTCCCTCTGCATCACCCAGCAGCACACACACACACACACACACACACAGCTCGGGAGAGACATTTTGACCCAGGGAAAAGTCTGTCCCCAGCTTAGGAAGTGCTGAGGGAGCTCGGGGAAGGGGCAACTCGCCCCCTGGGACACCCGCTGGTGAGTTTCCTCCTTTGCCCTGGGTGCTGGTGGTTCCCCAGAGCCTGCTGGGCAGGAGGTCTGGAGGGAGGAACTGCTCCCACATCCCTGCCCAGAGCTTGGCTGAAGGAGCTGGAGGCACCTGAAACCCAACCCCAGCGCCACGGTGGGTCCCTGCCCCAGGAGCTGGAGCTGTGCTGTGCTCAGGCTGGGAGCCCTGGAGCTCTTGGCTGCACAGCCAGCCAGCAGGGGCTCTCTGAGCCTCCCTCCCCTGGGTTCAGAGGTGGGAAATCCTCCAGGTTCTTCAGGTGGAGGTGTGGGCACTGCAGCCAGGTTTGGGAGGAGAGGTGGTGCCTCTGCCCCCCCTGGCAGCTTTCCTCACCTCTCTTTGGGGTGTTTCTGGCTGGAAGTAAATCTGCAGATCAGTGGAAGTGTCTGTGTCCCCTGATTTCTCTCAGAATTGGGGTTCCTGTGCTTGTTTATCACAGGGCAGGAGGACATCACTGCTTTGCTGTGTTGCCCCTCACCTGCTCCCTCTTTTCCTCAGTCCCCAGCAGTGAGTGGAGCTGGTGCTCAGGGTGCTCTCCTCATTCTTCCCAGCAGCAAAGCCCAAGGTAACTGTACAGGAAAAGAGCAGGTGGCTGAAATTTACTGGATTGGTTATTGGTGTTTGGGGTTTTGTTCGGTTTGGGGTTTTTTGGTTTTTTTGTGAAGGAGCTGATAGTTTTCAGATGGTTTTTTTAAAGTGGCCTAATTGCAGAGGGCAAGCAAGAACACCACCTGGTGAAGTTTCAGAGCTTTGGAAGATGTTGAGAGGGGGAGCAGGAGGGTGGAAGTGATCCTTTGTGCACTTTGAGCATCCATTATGGGCTCGGGTTTCTTATGACTTGAATCTGGAGGAATCCCATCATGTAGGAGGAGTGGTTAAACCTTTGCAGAGCAGTGTGAAGAGCCCTCAGGTCACTGCACAGCAAGTGGGGAACAAAGAGAAGAAACTCTGGTTGCCTTGGGTCTAGCAGGGAGGCTCCAGGAGAGGAGAAGGCAGCAGGTGAGACACCATTCCTCTGGCTTCCCTGGGGGCACGTGGGGCACACTGCCTGCTAAAAACTGGGTGCATTTATTTCTTGGTGTGGGACTCCTTTCCCAAGGCAGCTGAGGGCAGGTTTGGAACTCTGATGAGTTCCCAGCCCAGGGCAGGCTGAGGATAACCCACTGGTTTCTGGTTTCCATATCCACCTCCTCCGAGTTCCCCACCATCCACATGGCACTTGACTGTCACCTGCAGCCTTGGCAGTTCATTCAGTGTCCTCACTTGTCACCCTGGGAGAGTCTCCTCAGCAGTGGTGCTTGGGGGAACCCCTCCAGCCTGAGGGGCAGCCCTGGAGCTCCACCTTCTGCTTCCTGCCTGGTGACTGGGAGATGTCTGTCCTGGTGCTGTGCTGGAGCCCATGCACATTCCTGCAGCCCGTGCTGACAGGTCAGACCAGATGCTGGGAGTTGTCACAGTGCTCTCTGAGCAGCCTGCACACCCCTCTGAGCTGAGTGCCACCTCCAGCAGGCACTGCCTGGGACAGGCACGTGGCTCTGCTCTGGGTGTCTGAAGAGCTGGTGACTCTTCCCCTGTTGGTGCTCTGGTCTCAGGTGTCCCCTTGCAGGTTGCTGTGAGCACGGATAGGTGTGTGCAGCACCTTGGGGCTGCAGAAGGACGAGGTGGACAGAGCCTGCCCCCCCTGGGACTGGGTTTACCAACCCTGGAACCTCCCCCAGGGGAGCCCTGGCTGTGGGAGAGCCTGGGATGGAGCAGAGGAAGGGCTGCAGCCCACAAACCCACAGCCCTGCTCGTGCCACCTCCATCCTTTGCCATTCCCTTGCCCATTCCTGGGCTGCTGGAGCAGCACGGGGCACTTGGCAGAGCATTTCCTCAGGGCTGTGTGACCCTTCCCGTGCTGGAGGAGGAGCAGATCACTTGCTGATCCTGTTGGTCTCTGCAGTGAAGACAAAGCCAACTCCTGGTGGTTGGGATTTCCCTTGCCTGGAGTTCCAAAGCAGGGTTTTTAAGGCTTTTCTGTTCTCCAGGTCTCAAAAACCTGAGCTGATCCCTGTGGTGTGCAAAGGCTGAAGCCTCCCCTTCCCCTCCCTGCCACCTGGCTGCTGTCAGCTGGGGGGTTTAGCAAACAGCAGGTCCCCACAGTTTCCTTTTTCCAGAGTGGATTTCCCCACTCCCCTGTTTGTTGGTTTTTTTTTTACTGTCAAACCCACAGAAGTTGTTTGCCAAATAATGATGATAAAACCACCTGTAGCAGGGAGCCCCTGGGTCAGGGCTGGGGTCCCAAGCTGATCCCCAGAGATGTGGGTGCACCTCTGGGTGCCCTGTGCTGTTGTGCTTGCTGGTTCTGGCAACAAGTCTTGTCTTTTCAGAGCAGAGGGAACCTGCCCACCCACTGCAGGGCTCAGGCTGCCCCTCCAGCCCTTTTTGCTGTCAGTCCTAACCTGACCCTGGGGAGTCCTGGGACAGAAAATCAGGAGAATATTTCCAGCATGAGGGTTCTTGACCTGCCGCTCTGCAGCACTGCTGAAGATGCTCAGGGGGGGGTTTCTGGAGCCCCTTTGTGTTTGCTCATCTGAGAAGGACTTAACAGCCCAAAGGATTTTGTGCATTTCCAGTAAATCTTGGGTTTTCCTTCTGGGTCACAGAGCACACGTGTCTGATAACAGGAGATGGCTGTTCCTTTCCCTGTGCTGTGTTCTCTGCCTCCTCAGGCTGGGGTTCTGCTCAGAGCCTGCAGGCTGGGGAGCTCTGGCTGCAATCACAGCAGGGCCAGGAGCCCAGGGAGGGTCCCCAGCCCCAGGGGAGCAGAGGAGGAGGAGGGTGTAGCTGGCCAGGCTCAGATGCCCCAAGTTGAGGGGCAGAGATCTGGTGGATTTGTTTCCAAGGAGCTGGTATCAATGCTGACAAGCCCAGCTCCTTTCTGTCTCCTTTTAACTTCTTTGATGTCAGTTGAAAAAGCCCTTTCTCAGTGCCTCTTGGAAGATTCCTTGGGATGGGAAGGAGCTAGCAGGCAGTGCTGTAGGGAGGTGTTTGCTGGCTTGAAATGCTTCCTAGATGTGGTGGTTGCAGAGATTTGGGCTGAAATCAGATATTCCTGTGGTGGCTGATGTTCCACTCAACATTTTTTCCATTGCTCACATTCCTCTGGTTTCTCTTCAGAGCAGCCATGAAGCAGTTTCCCTGCTTGCAGGTAGGTAGCTCAGCCAAGCTGCAGAGCACAGGACATGCCTGGCAAGCAGTGAGTGGGAAATCCCTCTGTTCCAGCCCTCCTTCCTTTCTTTGCTCTGGATTTACCCCAGATCTGGTGAAGCTGGAAGGTGTTTTGCATCCATTCCAGTGGGGCTTGGGGAGGGGGTGAAGCTGGAGTTGTGCCTCCTCTGAGCCCCAAGTGGTTCTGTGGCCTGCTGGGCCACCCTGAGAGCTGCCCCAGGGCCACCCCTGAGCCCACAGAGACATTCTGCAGGCAGTTCTGTGCAGGGTTGTGCTGCTCCTGGGCTGAGCTCACTGCCTGCAGCAGCACAGGTGCCTGTGTCACCCTTTGGTGGACTCAGATGTTGGTTGTCCCCTCCCTGGGCTGCACAGTGAGTGCTTTCCCCTTGCTTTGTGTTTGGTTTTCGAGTCTCCACCTGCCCTGTTTGAAGGCTGCACATGCCCTGAAGATGAGAAGGGGGTGGAACTTCTGCCTGCGTCTCCAGACAGCCCAGAGACCTCCGTAGGGATGAGCTTCCTTCTCTTTCCACCTGGGAATTCTCTTCCACCTGCGTTGTTTGCCTTGAAACCCAGGAGGAATATTTTCTGTGCCAGGTTCCCTTAGTGCTCTGAGGGCTGGTGAGGGGGGAGCCTGACCCCTCCTGTGAGCAGGGCAGGACTCTGTGGGTTTGGGTGGGTGCTGCAGGGAAGGAATCAGGAATTTACAGCTCTCCTGGAAAGTGAGTCCCTCATCCCTCCCTGACCTGGGAGGAGGATGGAGCTGGGGAGCTCAGCTGCACCCCGAGACATGGGGAACCTGTAGGAGGGGGGGCTGTAGGGATACTTGTGGGTTATGAGACATGGGGTAACACAGCCTGGGGACAGGAAATGACAGCAGTGTGGCACATCACTCAGAGGTCCCTGTGGTATCTTATTTATGAGCACTGCATCACCTGGGGGCCCATTCCTGGGCTCTCCCATCATTAGGTGCTGCACAAACACCCAGAGATATTCAGGTTTTCTCTGCAGGCTGTGCAGAAGAGGGAAACCAAAGAAGCTCTGAGGGGCTGAGTGGGGCTCAGATCTCATGGGGCCACATCCAGTGTGTTGCCCAAAAGCTTTGTCTGCTCTGTGTCATTTTCCAGATCCCTGTTACAAGGTGGTCTTGGGTTTGTTGTGGGGGTTTTTTGTTTGTTTGGTTGGTTTTTTTAAGGTTTTCACATGGTTGGTTTTTGGTGGGTTTTGTTTGTTTGTTTTAGACTGTACTTTTTTTTTTGAGTTTAGACCTTCAGAGTGATTCCGTGGTCTGTGCTGCTGCTGTCAGCTGGCTGCCTGGCAGCTCTCCCACCAAGAACTGCAGCAATCCACCTGAAGTGCTGTGTCAGGCATGGCTGAGCCCCTGGCTGCTGGCAGAGCTTTGGCTGAGGACATCTTGAGCTTTGCCTTTGCAGGGTTTAAAACGGGAGGTAGGACACAGCTGCCCTGGGCACAGGCAGCTTCATTTCCCTACCTGTGAAGCAGTCAAATCACAGTGGTTTCCTCTGTAAAGATCTTGGAGACTTGGGACGTGTCACTCTTAGAGGAGAGAGCCCACTGGTAGGAGCATCCAGGTCACTTCCACCTCCCAGAAGCTGGAGAGCAGCAGCAGGAGGGGGAAGGCTTGGCCAGGAGCTCTGCCTGGGCTGCTTGCAGGCATCTGCTGGGTGTCTCTTAGCTTTTCACTGGTTTTTTCTCTTGTCCTGCAGAGAAGGATTTTGGTTCTGCCTTAGCAAACAGCCTGTGGCCTCCTTTGAGCCCTGGGACAGCAGTGCTGGCAGCAGCAGTGCCCAGGGCTTGGCTGCACCTTGGGGAGAAAGGGGTCTGTGTGGCAGGGTCCATCCTGAGCAGTTTATTCCTGGAGCACAGGGGCTGTGTCTCCTTGGGTAGGCTGGGACAGCAGGGTGCAAAGAGCACCTTTCAGCTGCTGGGATGGAGGGGCAGCTCAGTGTCCTGCTGAAACTTTGTCTTCTCTGATGCAAACTTCTGCTCAAGCCAGAAACACCTCTGTAGGGTGTCAGGGAGGAGGTGCAGCCCCTTCCTATGGGTTCCCTGGCTCTGAAGGAGGCTCACAGAGAGCATCTTGTCAGATTTGCTAGCACAGCAGCATAATTTTGTGCCCTGAAGCCAGCATCAGGTTTCAACAGAGGTTAAAAAAGGAAATTCCTGTGTTTCTGTGGGTTGTTACTGTGTAATGTTTGACTTTGCAAACTGGAACCTCATAAACAGGGTGGTATCAACAGAGGGATTGAACCAAGCCCCTCTGCTGACTCTGGGGAGAGGGTTTGTCTTTCTGGGTGATGGTGGAGCCTTTGCTGATTTTTCTGAGTAGTGAGATCCAGAAGCACAAGTGTGTTACTCGAGGTAAGGTTTCCTCCCTGGTGTTCTTGACCTCATAGCTCAGGCTGTGCTGGAAAGAGCTCCTTTAATGCCAATGTGACTCCATCAAATGTGGGGTTTTTGCTTTCTGCTCAGGTCTAATCCTGGCTTTTGTGTTCAGCAGCACAGCCCAGGACTTCTGAATTAAATGGCAAAATTCCCACAGAGTTCATCAGAAGAACAGGATGAGACCTGTGCTAGTCACACTTCTGAACATGAGACTGCCTTAGGTTGTGTGTGTGCAGGGGAGTCATGTGCTTGTAAAACACTTGAACACTTGTAAAACCAGCTAATGATTATGGGTATTCCAGTATTTGGGTGATTAAGGAGGTATTTGAAAAGATAATCTTATTTTAGAAAACACTGAACATTCATCCAGGGAAGATTTGAAGGAACCTGACTTTGACCTTGCCACTTGCTTCTGAAAATCCAGATTTATGTAAGCTTAGGTAAATACTCAGTTAATGCTGCAGGAGATTGTTCTTTGAGCTGAGGAAAACATGGACAATGAACCCACCACTCTTCTGTCTCCTTCCACAGGGCCAGCTCCCCAGGACTAGCAGATGCTGCCCAGATTATGAGCTCAAACAAGAACGCTCGCTACAATCGTTTCTCCAGTGGCACAACCAACATCACTACTGCTGAAAACACTAACGGGGTAAGGCTGGCTCCTGGGGGCAGAGGACAAGGGCTAGGGCTATTCCTCTGGGTCTCACCCTCTCCTTTCAAAAGCCACCTTTGTTTTTTTTTCCAAATACTGTGCCTTCTCGCCTCTAAAAAAATGCCGATAGCCACAGATGAAAGTTGGGCAATATCTGTGTGCCCAAGCCAGAGGGCACCTTTTTTCCACCTTTTGAGGACAGGTGGCAAGCCTTGCTGCTGTGATACACACTGACTTGGGTTTTGTCCCTGTTTCAGACAAGAATGGAAACAACTTTTGGGCCAGCCTACTCTGCTGTGACAACCATCACAAAAGGTGAGTGCGTGTCATGCACAGAGCTGCTCCTCAGAGCACTGTGTGTGGCTCCTGCCAGTTTTATTGTTGTTCTGCAGCACAGAGCTGTTGGGAGAATCACTCTGTTGGTTACAGGCAGGTGCTGAGGTGGTGGTTTTACTATTATGCAGCCTGAGTGTTATTTAATCATGGCATCTGATCACCAGGCGTGATGGAAATGTGCTTGTGTGGAAATGTTCTCCCTTTAGGCAGACTTTGCAGTGTGACTGGGAAGCCCTTGCTGAAATCAGGGTAATGCAAAAGGGGGTGAAACAGAGCTCGGTCCCAAATCCTATTTATCTGACTTCTCATGCAATTGTTGCCAGCACTGAAAATTCCCACCTTCACTCTCTGCCTGGCTCTGAGTCACTTTGGTAAAATCTCCGTGGCCATTTTTAACTCAGACTGGAGGGGCTGCAAGTGTTGCTGCTCTTTTAAAATACTTATGCTGTGTTCCTCAAAGCCCAGCAGGTGAGGAATCTGAGCCCTGACGCTTGGTGTGGAATCAGGAAGAGCTCTGGTTTCAGTTTGGAATAAAAATTTCCTTACTTTGGTAAAGATAAACGGAGGCACTTGACACTCATTTAGATAAGGAAGTTAACATCTGCAGGGGGAAGTGTTTGGGTTTTGTGTTGATGTTTGGAAGTGTTTGTCCTGTACATTTGCACAGGACTCTGGGCTCCAGATGGTTTTGGGCTCTGTATATTTACATTCAAAGATGAGTATGTCAGGAACATGATCTTCATACCAATAGCTCCAGTTTAGTTTAGCCTGCCTCTCTTGTGCTTCAAGAACATCCAGGCCTCCCTTGATCAAAACAATTTTTCTTGATGGGTGAAATATGTGGGAGTAGAACATTTCCTTTTAATAGTATTTGGAACCTGTGGACCTGATAGAATTATTATTATCTGTGCTCTTTTCTGGGCAAGCCACCTCCGAGGGGCCACCCGGGTCTTAGCAAACACAACGAGCTCAGGACAACAACTGGAGCTGGGGAATCCCTGCTCTTTGCCTTTGTCAGGAAACACAGCTGCAGAGCCTGACCTGTAGCTCAGAATGGTTATTGAGGAGCCTAAATGCTTGCCTTTTTTTTTTATTTGATTTGAAGCTGATGGGACCAGCACGTTTAAACAGCACCGCCGGAGCCCCTCCTCCTCCAGCACACTCACCTACTCCCCACGAGATGAGGATGATGGCATGGTAGGTGTTGCCAGGACCCCCTTGCTGCCTGGTTTAGCTGATGATAAGTCAAAAGAGAGATGTCTGGTGCTCCTCTGGGCTTTCCTGCCTCCCTCACCATTCCCCTGTGCTGCCTTATGCACCAGAGGCAGGAGCAGCCTCAGTGTTCCCTGGCTACTCCCAGGGCTGCTGCAGTGGGGAAGCAGAAGCTGCTTCTGAGCCAGGGCATCAGGCTGGCACTGCTCATCCTCATTTTCAGACTGCTTCAAAATGGTAACTGGTTCCCAAGCCCAGGAGCTCCAGCTCCCACAGGCCTAGCAGTGAGGGTGCAGCTGCCTCCTGGTGGGAGCAGTGTGTGCTGGCTCTCCCTTGCTCAGGAGAAAATGGAGCTCCTGTTGGAGTGTTGGGTGGACCATCCATCCAGCAGCACATCTGGCCCTCCACTTATGACCAGAAAAATCCATTCCTCTTTCCACCTCCAGATGGGGCTTCTGACTATATGGAGCTATTCTGAAACCTGCAGGGTTGATGTCAGACACCACAAACTGCTCCACTCCTGGGGACTGCATCAGCAGGGGCTTCTCACACAAACCATTCCCATGTCTCTCCCAGTATCTGTGCAGAAGAGCAATTCTCAATTTTGTACCCAGTTTCCTCATTCATCACACTCTTTCCAATAAATTCTTTTTGGGGAAAGTAGTGAACCAGCAGGCCTCAGGGTTAGCTGAGCTGCTGCAAGAGAAATTGAATCAGCTCAATCAGTCACATCAAGAACAAGAACAGGAACAGCAAAGCAAATATTAGTGAATGATCAGATAGCTCCAACAAGACCTTCAGCTTCTCCTATGAGCCATATCTCATAGCCACAAGTTCCTGTTTAGATTCAAGCATGGGAGTAGAGGACTCTTCCAAGTGAGAAAGTCATTCTAGAGTTTGTCACATTCTGGGTAGGTGGCTTAGTGCTGCTGCTGAAGTTGGGCACTGGCAGAGACTGGGGTCAGCAGCAGAATGGAGCTACAGCACTTCTAAAAACAAATTTGACACCAGATTGCAAAGAGCTTTACTGTCAGCATCCTATAAAGTTCCTTCTGTTGCTCAGAGCTCTTGCTGTGTTTTATGTGAGCCTGTGTTTGTTTTTTCAAAAAATCCTTTGAACGTTTGCCTTGAGTCCTTGGCAAGTGCAGCTCTGCCTCACATCACTGACCCCCTGGCTCGGGGCCACCTTTCCAGGAAGCCTTTGGCTGTCAGCACTGAGCCTGGGGGGTGAGTGCTGTGCATGCTGCACCCTTGTCACAAGCAGTGCAGTTCTCAGAGCACAGGTGAGGGTTTTTCCAGAGGAGCAGGGGGTGCTGAGAGCTTCACATTGTTGCCATGTCTGCTGGAGAAGCTCCCTGGCTCCCCTGAATGCTGCAGGGTGACAAACTGAGGTGTGCAGCCAAGGATGGGAGAGATCTCTCCTGGGACCTAGCCTCAGTCCCCTCGCATGGTCTCAGCCCACTTTCCCTGAAGTGCTGGATATTCTTCTGCAAAAACAGCAAGAAGGTTGATGAGTGGTTGAGGAAGCAGCTCCTGGTGCCAGCACCAGAAGTGCCCCAGCCCTGCTCTGCCTGCTGCTCCAGACCAACTCTCCTGCCCTGCTAGAACACTTCCTCTGCTCTGTCAAGAAATAATCTGGGATTTCCCTTCCTCACTGCTGTTTCCCCTTATCCAGAAGCTGCCAAGGGCTTGTCATCTGTCAGAGAGGCAGCTGGAGAGGAGTCAGAGCCCTCCTGTGACCTCCACCACTCCTTTTTCTTTCTTTTTAAAGCTTCTCTTAGTGAAACCAAAAGCAGAGCAGTGTGTTCTGTGTGCAAGGCAGGGATTACTGAGCAGCTGCTGTCATCCTTACTGGGAACAGTGGCATGGGTTCCCAGCCTTGCTGTGCCTGCAGGGAGTGGGAATGAGGACTGTACTAGAGCTCCTTTTCCAGCTGATGTGAGAGGAACTCCACTTAAAGATTACACTTCAGTATTGGGGCAAATGTAGACTCATGAATGAAGAGCTGACTTCGTGTCTCAGTTGTTTACAGGGAGCTTCACCCCCTAAGCAGAGGCTGGACTGAGTTACCAGCCAGCCATGAGCTCTGCATCCCCATCAAAAGATGTTTGAGCACTCCACCCTTGGGCTGTTTGAAGATGGATTGGGTGTCCAGTGCAGGAATAGCCCTGGCAGAGCTGCAGGGAGGTGGGACCCTTCTGACTGATCCTCCCAAATCCAAGCCTGGCTGAAGCAAAGCTCAGTGTGAATTGGCAGGCTGGGAGTGGGAAGCAGTGCAGCAGCCAACCCTGCAGAGCTCAGCTCTCTCACTCCTCAGCTTTGTTTGCTTGGCAGAAAAAAAGGCTGCAGGTCCCTGGAGGGGTGGCAAGCACCAGCACACACCTCTGCCATTCCACACTGCTGTGACCTCTCAGCACATCACCTTTCCCCCTGTGGGTTCCACCTGCATTAACCCAGCCAGGGCACAGGGAGCTGAGCCCCTGCTGCTGCCCAGGCCAAGCCATCTCCCAGGGCCCTGCCTCCTGGAAGGGCTCTTGGGCTCCAGTCCCCCTCCTCTCCATCAGTGAGTGACACTTGATCAGACTGCCACCAGCACCTGCCTTTGCTGCCCCCAGCTCTGCCACTCCCAGAAGGGGAGCTCTGTGCAATCATTCTTCTTATTTTAGTGATTTCTGTTAGTAGTGGAGGAAAATAATAAAATCAATGGATATACATAAAACTCATTTACCTGCTGTGAACGTTCCTCCTCAAGCTTTGCATATTTAGCCTATAAATATGCCTTCATTAAGAAAGAAGAGCTTTATGCTTTGGACCCTAAGCAGGTGCAGCATTTTTGAGCTCCTAGGATTGTAAAAACTGAGGAGCAGAGCAGTGTGAAGAACAGGAGGATCCTGGTCTGCTCCTCTTCTGCAGCCCAGCAAGGACTGCACTCAGGCTGCTGGATGGGCTGTCTCAGGGAGACGGTGGCCTCAAAGCTCATCCTGCACCTGAATTTTCTGACAGTCCTTTTGTCTGCCCTTGGCTCTGACTTTCTAGCTTGCCCTTGCTCTGACACTTTCACCCAGGGCAAGCACACAAAATGGGGCTCAGGGGGTTCAGACTGAGCATGAGGGAAACCAGCTTTGTCTCAGGAGGTGGGGCAGGACAAGACCCCAGGCAGCAGGGTCTCATCTGTGCAGCTTTACCTGTTCCAGCCCAGCAGTGCCAGGGCCAGGGAGAGTCCCACTCCAAGTGGCAGCAGGAGCAGCCATCTCCAGAGCTCCAGCCAGCTCCTCTGGGAGTCTCTGCCTGGTGTAGGCTCCAGTCAGGCCCCTTGGGGGGTGATACCTGCAGGTACAGGCAGCCTGGCCATTGGCCATCTCCTGATGCTGAGCATCTGAAGCTGACAGCTTTGTCCCACCAGTTCTCTGGCAGCCCATCCGTGCTGCTTCTTGGAGACTTCTGTTCCTTCTCTGTGCTCTTCCCAGCCTGCCAGCAGCACCTCTTCCAGATGAACCCAGCAGGACCAGCTGTCCCACACCCCCAAATCCAGTCACCCCGTGGTCTCCACTTTGGCTTTGCTGCCAGGTTGCATCTTGGCTGCTCGAGGTTGATCTCCCACCCTTAGGGACGTGCTGCTGGTGACTTCTCCAGCAGCAGCCTTCCCTCAAACCCCGTCCCAAGGCTGCCAGAACCAGTGGGGTTTTTCTTGCTTGGTGCAGGGAATGTCCACTGAGCTCTCCCCTCCCGAGCAGGAAGCGGCAGAGCCAGGCTGTGACAGAATTCAATAGAAGGAAGTCTCCACACTTACGTAAAGAACTTTGGCAGGAGCTAAAGAGTGAAACAACAAGTGCTGCTGCAGAGATTGCAGGACTTGCAGAAGCCAATGGCTGTCTCGGGGGGGAGGTTTACAAAGTTCTCCATGAAGGATTGATTCTTCCAAACCCTTGCTTCGGGGTGCACGCGGTGAGTGGGTGAGTGAGTGAGTGCACCTTTGGGAAAGTGTTGTGCCTGGAATTCAGGTGTCAGGCTGGTTCAGGGGCTCAGACCTGCCTGGTGCCTCTCCTCCCTCTGCCACATTCCCAGCTCCCAGGGCTGGGAGCCACTCAGTGAGGGGGATGAGCAAACGGAGCAGCTGAGTTTTCCTGGAGGAGGAGGTGG
>JAAWXA010000035.1:967240-987398 GCA_038090715.1 Florisuga fusca | reverse complement strand
GGGGGGGGGAGGGGGCACAGAACTGGACTCGGAGTCTCTGTGCAGAGGGTTTTGGAGGGGGGGGAATGATTTGCAATAACAAGAAGTGGTTTTTGTCTCTTTGAAGCCTCCCATCAGCACCCCACGCCGCTCCGACTCTGCCATCTCCGTCCGTTCCTTGCACTCCGAGTCCAACATGTCCCTGCGCTCCACCTTCTCACTGCATGAGGAAGAGGAGGAGCCAGTAGGTATTTGGGATTGTCTCAAGGAGCAGTATTAGGAAGTTCAGTGTCAAAAGAGCAACGTAGTGGACTCTTCTGAGCACATAAGAGCTGTCACGGGCAGATTTTGTGGTGTCAGGCAACTAAACGCCTGGCTGTCAGGACTCCTGGTTTTAATTTTGTTTCCACCCCTGACTTCTGCAAGTTATTTTGCTTCCTTGTCTACCATTTCCCTATAAATGTAAAGAGGGGACAGTGGTGAGGCTTTGCTCCTTCTCAGAAAAACCCAAAGTCTTTGCAAAGTCAGGTGTGGTTCCCTGGCCCTGCTGCAGAGCTCTGGGGGTTACAGGTCTTCAGGCTGGCATAGCCCCAGGACCAAGACTGATACAATTCCCCAGGGATTCAGAGCCCCATCCTGCATTTAGGGCTCTGTGGCACCCCACTGATGTGTTTGTAAGCCCCAGGAGGGTGCAGGGAAGTGTCCACAGGTGACTCTTCTTGGGGGGGACACACACTTTTAAGCTGAGCTGAGCTTGTAACCCAGTTACTAACCCCAGACTGGATGCCTAAAAGGTCAGGCAGCAGTTTGCCCTGGATCTGGGATAAAAGCCTGTGTTTCATGTTTAGGAGCCCAGGGGGTTGTGTTTGCAGTTCTGAAAGCAGCAGAGGATGAAAAAGATGGATCCGGCTGCAAGGTTGGGTTTGAACTGCTCTGAAATGTGAAGCCCTGCTCGGGGGTGGAGCAGAGCTGCTGTCTCCAGCAGGACGTGCTCAGAGCCCATGCTCCAGCAGTCTTGGTTGCTAAACAAAACAGCAGAGATTGGCCCATTGCAGCAGAAACAACATTGTTTCTGCTTCAAAAGAGAAAGAAAGAGCCCTTTCTTCAGGATGTTTCAAAGATACAAAAGGGCGAGCTGTTTTGAAATTGCTTTTAAAGTTGGGGCTTGGTAGAGGGGATGTTTTTGACAAGGTACTGCTGGGTCCAGCAGAAGGTAGCAAGACAGCTCAGCTCACTCGGGTCTGGTGACCTGAGGCACTCTGGCAAAGATGTTGGTCTCTGCAGTTTGCTGTTGGGTCCTGGCCCTGCTGCATGCTGGTGGCTCCCAGCTTGAGGTGAGCTGAGGGTCTCCAGCCATTCCCAAGTTCCTTCTTCCCCTGCCTCCTACAGCTCAGCAGATCCAGGCAGGAGTTTATTTCAAGAGGATGAAATCCCTGCCCTGTGTCCCAGGCTCCCCGAGGCTCCTCACTGGAGAGTTTTTTTGTTCCTTCTGCAGGGCTGGAGGCTCTTGCACTCGGCCTAATGGTTTGTGCTCTCTCTCTTCTGTTCTCTCCTGCTCTCAGGAGCCCCTGGTGTTTGCTGAACAGCCCTCTGTGAAGCTGTGCTGCCAGCTGTGCTGTAGTGTGTTTAAGGATCCAGTCATCACAACCTGTGGGGTAAGGCACCACTCTTCCAAATCATGGGCACGGGCTCCACAGATGTCCCGTGTCACCTCCAGGGAAGCCCTGACTGTCCCCAGGTTCTGTCAGCCTGAATGAGCAAGGAGGCAGCCCTTGAGGGGATGCTCAGCCAGCACAGGAGCAGATTTCCCCCCAAGGCAGCTCTGACCCAGCCTGCAGTGGGGTGTGGGGGGTGCTCTGCAGTCACTGGGGCTTGCTTCAAATTGTGCTGCTTTTCCCAGCAGAGCTGTGCCATCAGCCACGCTCAGTCTCCCTGGTGTGGCTTCAAGTGAGCTCTAAAACTCCTCCTTCCTCATCTTGAAGGGCTCTGCAGAGTGCTGCTGCCTCCTGGGCACATCAGGGGCTGCTGCTCTTCAGTCGTGATGGAAGTGTTTCTTATAGAACAGGAATGGCTTGAAGCTTCATTTAGTTAATGCTTGCAAAGAGATTTGAGATCCTCTAATGAGAGTCACAGAGTATTACAGATATCCTTCTGTGTTCCATTTCACTGGGATCTAATGGAAACTGTATATTATTCCTGCTTCTGTGCTGCATGTGAAGAGAGATGGCTTTGTGACAGGGCTCCTGACGTGCTTCTGCTTGCTAGGATGGAGCTGCAGCAGCAGAAGCAGAGAGCAGGGCTGTTCACTGCAGTGAGGGTGTTGTCCTCCAAGCTGTTGGAAGTCTCTGCACTTGTGCTGCACCATGTCAGTGAGCAGCACTTCATGGGGACACTGAGATTTACTGGTTAATATGGAAAAAAATTCAGCTGCAGGAAGCAGGCTGGCTTTATTCAGAGTCCTGGTCTGGCAGCTCTGGAGGGAGCAGCAGGCAGCTGTGCAGGGCAGGAAAAGGCTGCCTGAGCAGGGCAGCAGATAAGAGCTCTGGAGAGTGACTTGCAGCCTCTCCAGCACTGCTGCCAAGTGCTGGCCCTGTGGCAGGGGGATGTGGCTGGGGGGGTGCCAGGGAACTCACAGGGCAAGTTCAGGACCAGTGAAATGTTGCTGCCTTTGTCCCTGTCTTTATATTCTTTCACTATTTTATCAAGTTGAATTGTTACCATGCATTTCTCTGGTGAGAATGGGGAGACAGGGAGCTGTTTGAAGTGGCAAAATTCACAGTGCATGGCTTAAAAACCAGCTGCCCCTGACAACAGGACAGCTTCAGCTATGATAGAAAAGCTACAGAGGGATCTATGTGATGAGCTGGCTGGCCAAGGACAAGGCCAGACTGGTGCTCTTCCCCCTGGAGGACTTCTCAGAGAGATCAGAGGAATGGCATGGGTTAAGTGGAGGGTGAAGTAGAGGAACCCCACTCAGACTTGGAGGGTGGGGGTACCAGGGCATGGTGGGACACGTGGGTGGCTTTGGCTTGCACCATGACCAGAGCCTGATGTGAAGAGGGCAGAACCCTCAAAGCAGCTCAGAAACAGGACCTGTCTTGCACTCTGAGGTGCCTGAGCCAAGCAGCTGGTTTTTGCCCTGTGGTGCTGAGCTATAAAGCAGGCAGAACAGCTGCTGAGGCCCCTGTGCCACAGGCTCTGGTGTCTCCCACCTTTCCCATGATGAGCCAGAGGGAATAATTTGTCCAGTGCAGTTTATGCTGACATTGTTGTTCCCCTTTGTCTCTGCAGCACACGTTTTGTAGAAGATGTGCCTTAACATCTGGTGAGTACAGAACTGTTCCTGTGTGATGCAGCCAAATTGCTGTTATTTTCTGGCTTGTTTGCTTTCACTTACAAAGCAACCCCCAGAAAGCTGTGTGAAGGGCTTACCCCAAGCTGTCAGTCCCAGGCTGGCCCTGCAGCAGTGTGGGGCTGGGGCTGGCAGCAGAGCTCTGGTGGCATGGGCACTGGAGGGATGTGCCTGGCTCCTGGGCACAGGATGTTCTCAAATCCTGGAATATGCAATGGATAATCCCAGGATAATACATCTTGCCCAGGGCTGACCCATTGATTTCAGACAGAAAGCTTTCTCTGGCTGCCTGTCTAAGGAACAAGGGGGCCACGTGTGGCCCAGACCCATCAGACCCCTTCTCCCCTTTCCCATTAGTGCCAGCTCTCCAGTTGCCCACCCAGCCCCTTGCAGCAGCACACAGAGCTGCTGTACCTCACACAGCTCTTCCAGAAACCTGCTGGAGCCCAAGTGTCTGGCTGCTGGCCTGCCCTTGCCAGCTCCTGCTTGGTTTGGACTCTGCACTATGAAAAAATACTTTATTTGGCACGAGCCTGTGCCCTTCTTGGAAAGCTGTTGTTCAGCACAAAGCAATTCATTTTACCAGGACAGCAAGCCCTGAGGAGCTCCCTGGGGAGTCCAGCACAACAGCAGCTCCTTCTGCATTCATGTGTTCTTCTTCCACACACGAGGGGTCCCTCTGCCCTCCTCCTTGTGCTGTATTTATCCCAATCAACAGATTTTTTAGCAAAAATCTTGGCAGCTGCAGTCCTGAGCTGCTCAGTTTTGCTTTTGCCTTCAAATCTCATGTCTTCACTTTGCTGCAGCATCTGCAGTGCCCTGGTGGCAGCAGAGGGGCTGAGCCCCTGGCCTGGGAGGGGGCACAGGGTATGGCTGGGGCATCTTCTGGTTTGTGGGCACTGCCAGTGAATACTTTCACTCTTTACAGGCACAAAGTTGTCTGAATTTGTGTGGCTTTTGCTCACTGGCAGCCAGCTTGGATTATTATGGATGAACATGAGCTTTTCACCAGGGATCACAGAATCATAGAATGGTCAGGGTTGGGAAGGACCTTAAAGATCATCAAGACCCAAACCCCCTCTGGTTTGCAGACCTTGTGTGACTGTTCATGGCTCATCCCATTGCCACCCACCTCTTGGAAGTGGTCCTGCAGTGTCCCAGCCTGCCTGACTGTCTGTCTCTCTCTTTCTCCTCCCCACCTGGCAGAGAAGTGCCCAGTGGACAATGCCAAACTGACCGTGGTGGTGAACAACATCGCGGTGGCCGAGCAGATCGGGGAGCTCTTCATTCACTGCAAGTATGGCTGCAGGGCTGCAGCCAGCAGCAAGCCTGCTGCCTTCGAGGTGGACCCCTGGGGATGCCCCTTTACAATTAAACTGAGTGCCAGGAAGTAAGTGGCTTCTTACCAGCAGGCAGCCTCTCCAAGGGACAGGGCTCAGCACCAGCTGTTGTATCCGAGCTGTCCCGCTGCTCCCAGGGACAGGACGACTCCCTCCAGCACTGCTGGGCCCTGCAGGGGGGTGGGAGCTGGCAGGGGGATTTCAGGGGACAGTTCTTTGCACTGTCTCTCAGTCTGAGCGTGCTGGCAGCTGGGCTGGTCTCAGGGAAAGGGTGCTGTTCTCTGCTCCTGAGTGCCTCAGCGTGGGGACAGGGGAAGCAGCCACCTCACATCTGGGGTGACACACTGGGGCTGTGGTCAAGACAGAGACCTTGGGATTCTTTTTGTAAGAAGAGTTATCCTACTTGTATCTTGGGAATCTGAAATCTCTCTCCCTCCCCATGCCAGATGCATTCACTCTCTTCCTATCAGCTGGCCACTGATAGCTGATACTGCAGAAGTGGATGTTCCCCGTGTGAATGGGCTCTTACTGCTCTCAACTTCCTGGCCAAATGAGAATTTCAAGCTGTAATTGCAGCCTCAGAGCAGGAGGGTTTCAGTCACCTTACAGTCTCACAGGGCTGGTTTGCTCCTTTCCTGATGGTCTGTGTGGTTTCTACTAATTTTTGCTGATAGCTGATTTTTTTCCCCTCCTTTTGCTTCTCTCCATGGGCAGAGATCATGAAAGCAGCTGTGACTACCGGCCCGTTCGCTGCCCCAACAACCCCAGCTGCCCACCTCTCCTGAAAATGAACCTGGAGGCACATCTGAAAGAGTGTGAGCACATAAAGTGTCCCCACTCCAAATACGGGTAAGGAGCCAGGGGGTGGAGTGGGAATCACAGAATTATCAGAGTTGGAAGGGACCACTAGAGATCATCTAGTCCAGCTCTCCCACTAACGCAGGATCTCCCTCTGTACTCAGCTCTGGTGAGGGCACATCTTGAGCACTGTGTTCAGCTCTGGGCATCTCACTATAAGGGGGACATAGAAGTGCTGGAGGTGTCCAGAGAAGGGCAACAAAGCTCAGGAAGGGCCTGGAGCACAAATGCTGTGAGGAGCTGAGGGAGCTGGGGGTGTTCAGTCTGGGGAAGAAGAGGTGAGAGGAGACCTCATGGCTCTCTGCAACTGCCTCAAGGGAGGTTGGAGTGAGGAGGGAAACAGCCTCTGCATCTGGGGAATGGGATAGGAGCAGAGGGAATGGATGGAAGCTGTGCCAGGGGAGGGTTAGGCTGATGTTAGGAAATGTTTTTTCCCTGAGAGGGTTGTCAGGCATTGGGATGGCCCAGGACAGTGGTGGAGTCACCATCCCTGGAGGCATTTAAAAGGCATTTGGAGCTGGTTCTTAAGGACAGGGTTTAGGAGTTGGTTATGGTGTTGGTCACAGGTTGGACTGGATGAGCTTGAAGGCCTCTTCCAACCTGACCATTCAGTGATTGTGTGATCACCTGGAGAAGGATGCACTGAGCTCCTTTCTGAGCTGTAGGGATGTCCCCAGTGTCCCTGCTCCAGCCAGCATCTGCCTTCCCCTTGCAGGTGTACATTCATAGGAAATCAAGACACTTATGAGACCCACTTGGAAACGTGCAAGTTTGAGGGTCTGAAGGAGTTCCTGCAGCAGACAGATGATCGTTTCCATGAGATGCAGGTGGCAATGGCCCAGAAGGACCAGGAAATTGCCTTCCTGCGCTCCATGCTGGGGAAGCTCTCGGAGAAGATCGACCAGCTGGAGAAGAACCTGGAGCTCAAGTTTGGTGAGTCTGCACCAGACAAGCTCTGTGGTCAGTGCTGTAGGGCCAGGGCAGGTCCTTGTTAGGATGGTGCATTACTGGATTCATTCTGTGTTTAAAACTGGTGCTGAGCAGGTTCCGGGAGGTTCAGGTACTCCTTGCAGAGGAACAAGTAGGGGCCTCATCAACTTCCATGCTCCCAAAACTTCATGGGACCTCATCCTATGGTCATCAGTCACATGAAAAGTCCTGGAAGTGTCTGCAGGCAGCTACCACCTTTCTCCTCTGACTTACTCCTGTGCAGTCCCTGAGCACAGGCACCCATAAAGATGAGTGAGTTGAATAGCCAACAGTGCAGTCGTGCTGGAGGGAGCATGGTTCCTGCACACCTTTGCTGTGCCCTGCCCTGTCTTACCCCTGAAATTTGTTTGTTGGGCCTTCAGGATTCAAGTACAGTTTGCATTTCAGTAGCAGACACCCTCTTACTGTTCCTTGCTGCTAACAGCAGTGGCTTCTCCTCCCTCCTTGTTCAGAGGCTGGGTGACAGCATCTGTCCTCTGCCTGTTCCCCTGGCTGCCATTCCTGACCCTGCAGTGACTTAAGGGCTTGTCCATCTCTTGTAGATGTGCTGGATGAGAACCAGAGCAAGCTGGGCGAGGACCTGATGGAGTTCCGCAGGGATGCATCCATGCTGAACGTGAGGAGGGGCTGGGCTCTGGGCTGAGCAGGGATTCATGCTGTTAGCTGCCTCTTCTGCTTGTTAGGCTTCTCCTCAGGTGGGGGAGTCCTCTGGCTTCCCTCCTGCTTGCTCTGCAAGCAAGGTGGCTTTCAAGAGCCCAGCTGAGCAAGCTGTCCCCACAGCCCAATTTATTCCTTTGAGCAGCCTGGCGAAGGGCAGAGCAAGGGCAGTGTGTTCTCAGGGGTATTTCTGTGCCTGCCTGAGCACTGAAGAGTTTAGCACAGGGCTGAGAGGCTGTCAGAGCTCGGGGTGGTCTCTGAGGGGAGGTGGTGGAGGGATGGAAGCATGCAGGAGCAGGAGACCTCTGATCAGAGGATGAGTCAGAAGGGGCCTTAATAGTGAGTCCAGACTGCCCAGGAGCAGTTTCAGCAGTGGAGGGGGACAGTCTCAAGGCCATGGGGATGGGCTGGGCTGGGACAGCTCTGCAGCTCAGGCAGCTTGTTCTGTTTTTCAGGATGAACTCTCCCACATTAATGCTCGGCTCAACATGGGCATCCTTGGATGTGAGTATACACCTGGTTTCTGGGTTTGTTTTTGTTTTGTTATGGTTTTTTTACCCTCAGTCTGATTTTGGGGTGATGGCCCAGTGAGCCCTTTTAGCCAAGGTCACAGATCTGCCAAGGAACACATTTCTCTGGGCACAGCACTGGTTTGATCACAGGATCACTGCTCCTGTGGGAAGAACATACTGGTGTGAGAGGTTTCCAGAAGCACTGGCAGGAAGGGAACTCAGTGCTGCTGGGAGGGAGATGGCAGCTCTGCATCTCTGGCCTCCCTAGCTCCAGTCAGGCACTGGGTGAGGCAGATGAGTCCTGGGGTTCAAAGCACTAAGTCACTGAGCTGTAAGGGTGGGATGTGGCACCCTCCAGCCAAATGAAGGGTGTCTGATAGCTCCAGGAGCAACATGAAGTGCAAGTGCAGGGAGTTCCATCTCCTCCAAACTCCCTGTGACATGGTGCAGCACAATTCTCCCACCTCTCACTTCCCCTCTTGTTTCTGTAGCCTATGATCCTCAGCAGATCTTCAAGTGCAAGGGAACCTTCGTGGGGCACCAGGGCCCTGTCTGGTGTTTGTGTGTTTACTCCATAGGAGACTTGCTCTTCAGTGGCTCTTCAGACAAAACCATTAAGGTGAGAGTTTGCCTCTTCCTTTGTGTCTTTTGCATTTTTCAGCTGTTTCAGGTGGGACAGAAACTGAGCTGCAGTTTGGGGAGGTAGAGGTAGTGTCACTTCCCAAAGAGTCTTAAATGATTCTTTGCAGTTAGGAACAATTCTCTGCAAGGAACTTTTACCTGACAGTGAAGTTGAGAGACAAATGGTGGTTTTTGCAAAGCCCTGATCAAAATCACATTCCTGCTGCTGCTGGTTTTGCTTCACGTGGTGTTCAGGGCATTCAACACTACTTTGGATTCTCTTTTGATTTTCCCTTGTTACAGAAAGCCATCTTAGGACAAAAACAGTTTTGAATATCCATTTTTCCCTGATCAGATGTGTCCTTTTTCCATTTGATGGCATGTTTGTTTTTCTTTGTCTTGTTCTCAGTAACTCGGGCTGACAGCAGCTCCCAAAGTCACCGTGGTGGCTGCTGGCTGGGCTGGGGAGCCACCCTGGCTGCCACCACAGCCTGACAGGAACAGAACTCTGGTTTGGGTTCTTTGATAGCAAAAACCACATGGGAAAAAAATAGACATTGCTGTACTTTATTGAAGGAAATCAGGTTTCTCCCCTGAACTGGCTGCTCTGGGCATTAATTCCCATGTTCCCTCTCTTGAGAGAGCAATGTGTCCTCAGTGGGGACACTCTGCAGTGGCAGGGGAGGTTGTGCAGTGCCACCAGAGCCCTAGGACAGGTTGAGAGCTGCTCCTCTGGTTCAGGATGGTGTTTGGCCTGGGCTGTGAAAGGCTGAGCTGGAGAGGGCTGATGTGTTCTGCCTCATTAACTTCAACCCAGCCCTTTGCAGTGAATTTCCCTTCCTAGACAAGCTTATCTCTGCCTGGGGGCCCGGAAGGCAGGTGCCCAGGTGACAGCCTGCTTCCTCTGTTGGTGCTTTTGTGGCTTTGCTGACATCCTGCCCAGGTCCCCAGCTGCTCTGTCTGCTTGTGACCCCCTGTGTGACTCTGACTTGTTTTTCCTGTAGGTGTGGGATACCTGTACCACATACAAGTGCCAAAAGACCTTGGAGGGTCACGATGGAATCGTGCTGGCTCTCTGCATCCAGGGGTGAGTGGGGAGGGACATCTGGCCCTGCAGGAGAGAGGGGAGAGCACTGGGGCTCCTGAGCATGCCCTTAACAGCTCCCTTCCTCAGTCCTGCACGTGCCAAGGTGGCTCATGAGAGGCACATCTTGCCTCTTTGCAATTTAAAACTTGACCTCTTTGGCCTCCATTCCTGGGAATAAGCTGCAGCCTGGCACTTGTTGCTCTTCCTCACTGACCTCCTTTTGTTTTCTGGTGACATTACAGGAACAAGCTGTACAGTGGCTCTGCTGACTGCACCATTATTGTGAGTACCCAGGATGGGAGATCTCCTGGCCAGCCCCAGGCTGCTCTAGAGCAGGGACCTGCATCCTTTTTTCTATAAGGCTTTACAAGACTGATCACCCCCGTGTGCTTTGCCCACTGCCTCCAGCCAGGCTACTCATGGGTGGGAGTTGGGTGTTTCCTGCAGTCTGGGCTCCCCACTCTGCTCTGGCATGGGGAGCAGGAGCCTGGGGCAGTCCTCATCAGGCCAGGACAGTGGCTTGTGCAGGAGCCAGAGGCAAAGAGGAAGGGCTTCAGCAGAAGGAGCCTTCCCCTGCCCCTGCCCCTCATGGCTGTTCTTCTCCCCTGCAGGTGTGGGATATTCAGAACCTGCAGAAAGTGAACACGATCCGAGCACACGACAATCCTGTCTGCACTTTGGTCTCCTCACACAACATGCTGTTCAGTGGCTCCCTCAAAGCCATCAAGGTAGAGCTCTGGGGTGGCTCCTCTTGGTCTGGTTGGGGACTGAGGGTACAACCTGTCTGGCAGCACTGTCCAAACAGGAAGAAAGTGGCATTTTGGTCTGTAGGTGACCTTGTTACTACACTCTCTGAGCCACCCAGGGAAGCACAGCTGCACAGAACAGCCAGCACTGCAGAGGCTGAGCCCACACTCTGTGCTGAAGTCAAAGGTGTTCTGGGACCTGGCTGAAAAAACACTTTTTGCTTCTAACTCTGTAAGCCTGAGGCTGCAGGTGGAGTATCCTGGCAGTTCCCATGTCTGTGTGTCCTTGGGCCCCCAACGGACCTATTCAGACCATTGGGAATTGTGCCTGGGATCCAGAATTGGCTGGGGATTCAGGCTGCCTGTTTTGAAACCCTCTCTGAGGGATCCTGAATCTGCATTCTTTACCTAAAGCATGCAGAAATCAGGGAACAGCTTTGCAAGATGCCTTTTAAAGCCTTGGCTAATTTCCCTTGGTTGTGCTTCCAGCCCCTGGTGAGACAGCTTATGGGACAGTCCATCTGTAAGATTCCACATGCTCTTTTCTTTATCTGGGGCCTGGAGTGGGAGTGTTGGGGCTGGAGGAGCAGTGAGACAGCACTAGAGAAAGGGGCTGGCCTGTTGTGCCCCATCCCTCTGAGTCCTTCCTCCCTGTCTGTTGGTGCTTTCTGCAGGTCTGGGATATTGTTGGTACTGAGCTCAAGCTGAAGAAGGAGCTGACAGGTCTCAATCACTGGGTTCGAGCACTGGTGGCTTCTCAAAACTATCTCTACAGTGGATCATACCAGACCATCAAGGTGGGACCCTGAAACTCGTGGCAAGTATAAGCCATCCGTGCCTCTGTGTCCCTGTTCTGCAGCAAGGGCTGGAGGAGCAGGACACAGCTGCTAGGCTGTGAGAGTGCTGCTGACACATTAGATTTCCCTGTTCTGGTTGCATCTGTGCAGGCACAAAGGCTGGGGCTGTGCTCAGGATGGTCCTTGGGAGCTCAGCTCTTGGGGGACTCACTCAGAGAAACCACGGCACCTGGTGCTGCCTCCTTGGTGTTATCTGTGCTGACAGTCCTGCTGATAAGAGGAGAAGGTCACTGTCTGGCAGTGTCTGGCAGCAGAGTTTCCATAAATCTGTCTGTAAATCCAGAGTGCCCTTGTCTGTGTTGGATCAGGCTGTGATGGATAGTTCACCTCTCAGCGAGTGGGCGACACAAGGGAATTTGAAGTTGTCCTCTTCAGTGTTAATAAATCCCTGTTAATTTATCTTCGTCAGTTTTTAGTGCTATTGAGACCCAGGGTTTATGTGCAGACAGGTGTGCACAGTCACCCTCACAAGGTGTGAGTGTCTCCACAACTTTTTCTGCCTGGATGTTCAAAGCTGGGCAGGTAAATGCCAGCAGGGTTTGTTCATCAGCGCTGAACCTTCCCAGACAGATAGATTTGTCCTTAAAGCTCTCACCTGGACACATGGAGCCAGGCTGACTGCAGACACAGCTGGAGAAGAATTTCAAGGGAGCTCCCTCCTGCTCAGGGGTCCCTGCGTGGGTCTCACCTTGCCTTTCCTTTGGCATCTCTTCCAGATCTGGGACATCCGCAACTTGGAGTGTGTCCACGTGCTGCAGACATCGGGAGGCAGCGTCTACTCCATCGCTGTGACAAACCACCACATTGTGTGTGGCACCTATGAGAACCTCATCCACGTAAGGACTGCAGGGTTTGACACACGGGTTGGCTTGGGGAGAGGGGCAAAGAGATGGGAACCTGGCTCTGCTGGTCCCCTCCGTGGCACACCCAGAGCATGGGTGCAGAACACCCACCCTAGAGGGGTGTGTGGAGGAGGACGCACCCCTCAGAGGAGAAGTTGGTGGCCTGCAGCCCAAAGACATCTCCAAGCCCTGCTCTCCTCCCACAGGTCTGGGATATAGAGACAAAGGAACAGGTCAGGACACTGACTGGGCACGTGGGTACAGTCTATGCCCTCGCTGTCATCTCCACGCCGGATCAAACCAAAGTCTTCAGTGCATCGTATGACCGCTCGCTCAGGGTACGTGTCCAGGGCTGTGCTGCTGGTAAAACACAGGCAACTCTGAGGGAAAGGGAGGACGTGGGAGATCCTCATCCCTGCAACTGGCCTGGCTCACACCTCCTGTGTGCCCCTAGGTGTGGAGCATGGACAACATGATCTGCACGCAGACGCTGCTGCGGCACCAGGGCAGCGTCACGGCCCTCGCCGTCTCCCGGGGCCGTCTCTTCTCCGGCGCTGTGGACAGCACTGTAAAGGTTGGTTTCCTCAGGGTCTCCTTGATGGTTTTGTCTCCTCCCTTACAAGAACTGGGGCATTAAATGAGTTAGGAGCCATCTTCAAACAGACAGGGGGATGGTTCTCAATAGGTGGGAGGTTTAACTCTTGACAGGGGGTGTTGTAGAAGCCAAGAGCCCACCGGGAAGCTCCACAAGAGGATGAAGAGCTGCTCAGAAGAGTCATTACCATGGGTTCCTGTTGTCTCTCCTCCACAGGTCTGGACGTGCTAGCAAGAGCTCCACACTAGTCCTGCACACTGAAAGACCAAAAACTTCCCCTCCGTTGGCCTGCTGGGTGACTGCCACCACCATGGAATAACTGCTGCAGCTCCTCTCCGCACCGACCACTGCCCACGGACACTCCAGATGTTCCCTCAGACCTGCTGAGTATGATCAGAAACGCAGTGGAAGCCGTTCAGGTGCCTTCCACACTGCAGGCTGCCCTCCTCTGCCCACCTCCCCCCAGCCAGGGAGACCCCCAGGGACAGGGCTGGACCCCCGGCCCTGGGCAGCCCCACGGGGCACCCAGCAATGGGACTGAGGGGGTTCAGCTCATCAGCTGGCCAGGGTGGCAAGGGCCAGTCCAGTGGAAGTGGTAGAGCTGAGCATCAGGCCCTGCCCCAGGTTGGGCCCCCAACCCCTTTCTGTCTCTAGTATTTAATTTTACTGCCAAGATGTCAGGCTGATCCAGCTGGGAAGAGGTGTTTTCCTGAGCAGCCAGGTACGATTTTTATGCCACAGCTAGTTCTCAAATCAAGTAACACAATCCCATCATTCACCACCCTGTAATAATGGTTTCCACATTAAAGAGAAAAAGCCTCCGTTGCATTTTTACTCACATTTTCTACTGTTTTTAAAATTGTAATATAGATTTGATTATTTCTTCATTGACAATAAAAGCGGAAAGAGTTGTTTCTGCTCAGCGTGAGTTATTGCAGGCTCTGGGTGATCAGCAGCAGCTCCTGCACCCATCCACCCCCAGATGCTGCTGAGAGCCACCCGTGGCCACAGCACCCACTGTGAGAAACAGACTGGGCAAGGCAGAGGCACCCAAGGGTGACCACGGGGAGAGGTGACCACACCACGAGGCTGTCCACCTGCTGCACAGCAGGAGCCATGGCAGGACACGGCTGGTGGCTTTGGGACACAAACAGTGGTGGCAGCTCAGCAGGGGTTTTATTCTTTTATTTTTTTTTTTTTCTTTAAATATTTGTTGCCAGACTTTGTATAGGAGCAAACTTCTTCACAGCACCACGAGCCATCTACTATTCAGAATAGGAAGAATAAGACGAGTAGAGGTGAAACCTAAGCACAGAAGGAGAAGCACCAGGATGCATAGCTTGACAGATGGGATACAATACAGAGTCCATAACTTAATCATAAAAAATATATATATGTATATATCCATCATGTAGAATTTTATGGATTTTTTTTTTTTTTTTTAAGATACATATCTTTTTTCTTCTTAACAGATATTTTCAGGCGGGTGATTTTTTTTTTTGTTATTTTTAAGAGTCTTTTTTTTATGGGTTTTTTTGGGGTTTTTTGGTTTTTTTGGTTTTTTTACGAAATTTCAAAGTTGTGCCAAACACAATCTGGATCAGAGACCACAATGGGCGAGACAGGGGAAGAGGGAAGGAGAGAGGGAGAGAGAGAGACCACTCTGTAAGTCTCCAGAAAAGAAACAACAACACTTTGTTTGGAAACCACAAGCAAAAAGAAAAACAAAAAACAAACAAACAAAAAAAATAATTATGCATTCATCAAGACTCAAGCGACTGAACCAGACTCCAACTCCAGTTTATACATGAATATACAGCAGTGTGTCCAGCAGGACACATGCGTGCACACACACACACACCCCCACACACACACCAAACACGTCGAGGAAAAAAAAAAACAAACCACAAAACCCCAAAGTTACAAACCCAAGAAAAATTAACAAAACCCAAACCTGAAGACACTCCAAAAGAAATGAAACACCTCCAGGATGAGAATTTACAAAAAAAATAACCAGAAAACAAAACACCTCCATAAAACAAGGCACATCCTTTGAGTTCTAAATGGTGTAAAAAAAAAAAAAAAAGAAAGATGTGAGACTGAATCCTAACAGAAACCCCGGACAGAACTGCTCGCACGTACCTTCCACCCAGAGAAAAGGTAAATATTGTGCTACTCTTAGAATGAGTTTGCCACAAGACACACAGCTTAGTATAATCTAATAGTTTGTTTGTTTTGTGTTTTTTTTTTCCTCAAGCTAAAATCCAGTTTTCTCTTGATTTCTTTTAAACTGCTTTATATATAATTGCTAATATTTTAAAATCTCTTAAATATATATTTGTTAAAGTTTATTCTTTTATTATTTTTGGGGGTGGGGGAAAATCTGCTTTATATCTTTTATTTTTTTTTTCCCCCCTCCAATAAATTAATACTTCTTTATAGCTTATCACTGTCCTCTCCCTGGCAGGGAGGGGCTGGGCAGGGGCATGTCCCGCTGCCCCCCACCCGCCCGCACCACTGAAAGCCCCAAAATGGGGCGTTTGCTCCCCAGTTCACACCTGATGCAAACAAAACCCCCTTCCTCAAAGCGAGGCCCCCCACCAAGGGGACCCCTGTGGCCAGGTCCCCATGCCCCTCGGGCAGCCCCCAACCTCCATGGGACAGCCCCCAGCCCGGCATAATGCCGAGGTGGGACCCTCCCCCGGCCTGCCCGTCCCCTGCCAACGACGCCAGAAAACAAAACTGAAACAGGAAAATTAAAAAGAACATTTAAAAAAAAAACAAAACCACAAACAAAAAAAGAACAAACCCAAGTGCATTTGCACACCTGGACCTACCACTGGCATGGCCACCAGCAAATGCTGTCGGTGACACGTGGCCTACGGAGCTGCCATGCTGGGGCCACCACGCCAGGCAGGGCTTGTGCTACATTCGGGTCGCGGTGACCCGCGGTGCCGGGGCTGGCAGGGCACAGGCGTGACGGTGGTGGCCACCAGACAGGTAGAGTGACACCCCCCCCGGTGCCCTGGGGACTGCTGGGGGGTCCGGGACATGTTGCTTTGTTTCTTCTGTTGTTTGTTGGTTTATTATTTTTTGCTTCTGCAAAGGGAGTCCTGCCGGAGCCGAGTCCGTGAGCACAATCCTGAGGTATCTTCTTCTTTGTGCAAACCCCGAGGGACGGGATGTCCGGGAGGGGACAGCTGTACAAAGGGGACGGGCGGTGGGGTGGGGGGTTCTTGGATCGTTGTGCCCTTGTGCCCACGTTAGCCCTGAGGTTCGTGGGGCCCTGGCGCCCCTCACTCCAGCATGGCATCCAGCTGGTCCGCCAGGTCGTCGAACATGCTGCCGATGTCATCCAGGATGCTCACGGTGCTCTTCGACTCCACGGCCGAGCTGGGCAGGTGGGGGGAACAGGTCAGTGTCATGCACGGGGGTGGTGGCACCGCACGGTCCCTCCTGCCTGCACGTGGCCCTCCTGCCCTGTGGTGCTGGGCTGTGTGTCCCCTCCCCAGTGGCATGGCACAGCTGGGGCCACCACAGCCCTACCACCCTCCAGCTTAATGTCCCCTACTGTCACCCTTCCAGTGCAACCCCTGGTGCACCTGCCTGTGCTTCTCCAGCACGGTGACCCTTACTGCCACCTCCCCAACACGGCTCCAGCCAGGACACCATGATCCTCTGGCATGATGTCCCCTCACCATCACCCCAGCACAGCCCTGCTCCCACCATGGTGGCACAGCCCGACCCCATGCTCATGATGCTCATGACCTCCTGACCCTCCCAGCTCTGCCCTTGCCCTCCCTGGGGACCACCGGCCACCCGCCACCGCTCGCCTCCTTACTCTGCTTCCTGACTGTCCTCCTGCTTGATCTTCTCCTCCACCGCCTGCAGCGCGGCGGCCAGGGACGCGCTCGTCTCCTCCAGCTTCTGCTGTGCCAGCTCGGGGCCGGCGGTGTCGACGGAGGGGCCGGCGATGGCAGAGCGCGGTGGCTTCACCGGCACCTGCTGGGGCTGAGCGCCGGGCGAGAGGGGCTTGGCGGGGCTGGAGCAGAGCGAGGGCGGCGTGCTGGAGGGCTTGGCTGCCACAGGGCCCAGCTGCCGGGCGGGCGACGGGGCTGGTGTGGAGCTGGCACTCGCTGACTGGATGACGGCGTGAGGCTTGGGGGGCTTGGGTGCCGTGGGGGGTGGTGTGGGTTTGGGGNGGGTTTGGGGGACACGGGGGGCGGTGTGCCGTGGATCCGCTTCACCTCTGCGGAGAGAAGGGAGAGGGGGAGAAGAGTGTTGGGGGTGGCCGAGACCCCTCAGAATCCACCCCTGAGGGGCTGGAGAGGCACCTACCTGGGCTGCCAGGGCTGGGGATGGGCACCTTCTTGGGGATGGGCACTGGTGGTCCGGGCACCTTCTGGGGTGGCTGCGTCAGCACGGGCTTGGGGGACACCGGTGGTTTGTAGGGCTTCTTGGGCTCGGCGGGCGCTGGGGTGTAGTCAGTGCCATCGGGGCGGGCGGTGGGTGGTGGGGTGGGTGGTGCCTCGGTCCCGCTCAGCTCCGAGGCCGGCCGCCGCTTGACGGTGCCGGTACCGTTCTGGTAGACGACGAGTGGGGCCGGCTCCAGCGTCGGCTCCTTGTCCTTGGCCTTGGGCCGCCGCTTGACGGTGTCGGACTCGGTGAGAACGAAGCGGACGCCATCCTGCTGGCTCTGCCTGGCCCGGATCCGCCTCTTGAGCGTGGCACTGGCCTCCACCTTGGCCAGGTCCCCGTGGCGGTGGGCCGGGGACAGACCCTCACCCGCCTCCCCCCGGGCCGGCCCCAGGAGCCGCGGCCGCTGCTTGATGGTGAGGTTGCCCTCCTCGGCGAAGGGGATGCCATCTGGGGAGCCACCGCGCTCAACTCTGGAGCCGTTGGTGCCCGTGTCCGAGCGCACGCTGTCGGCACGCTCACGGCGGGCAGCTGCCACCAGCCCGGTGACGGGGCCGCTGATGGTCCGGCGACGGTTCACCACCTCCCCGTCCAGCCCGATGGCCTCTTTGTGTTTGACGGTGGCCAGGACGGTAGCCACACGGGCACGGTCGGGGCTTCCTGGGGGGGGCCCTGGCTGCAGGTAGTAGCCCTCGGGCACCTTGGCTGGCCCCGGTCCACCGGCCACGTGTGGTTTCTGCAGCGCTAGTGCCCGGGCCCCACCGCCAATGGAGGACATCTCCAGCATGGCCGCGATGCTGCGCACGCTGCCGGCGCTGCCCGTGTCCACGCTGCCGCCCAGGTCGCTGGCCCGACGCTGCTCCCGGTGGCTGTCCCCCTCGGCCGTGGGGGTCCCGGCAGCTGTCTCCCCCTCTCCCTCCTTGGGGAAGTCCTCGGCCATNGGCTTGCTGGGGGTCTGCGGCGGCGTCAGGTGCCCGGCAGAAGGAGCGAAGGGCTGCCGGGGCTTGCCAGGTACCGGTGGCACGCTGGCACGCTTAACGGGGTGTCCATGCCGGGGTGGGCGGCCCTCCTTGGGGGGCGCGGGTGGGCCCTCACCAGCCCCCTCTGCCAGGTACTCCTGGCTTTTGGAGATGGCGGCAGCGGGGGGTCCCCGCGGGCCATCCCCCAGCAGCTCCTGCGAGCTGCTCATCACCCTGGTGCGGCCGCCCAGCCCCGGGGGCGAGCGGTAGCCAGGGGCTGCTGGGTTCGTGGCCTTCTCAGAGGGCTCCTCAGGGCCTTCCCCTGTCATGGCCACCTGCAGCTCGCTGCTGAGCTCGCTGTCCTGGAAGGTGGTCATCTTGGGCGACTGGCACTCGGGTGGCTCTGGCGGAGGGGACTCGATGGCCAGCACCTCTGGGCCCGCCGCCGCCGATGCCTTCCTCTTCAGCGTCCCCGGCTCGTACTTGCCCAACTCGGCACGCTGCAGCTCTGCCAGCTTCTTCACTGCCAGCATCAGCTTCTTCTGGTGGCCTGGGGACACCACGGGGCATCAGTACCACCACCAAGAGCTGGGGCTGCTGTGGCCAGCACTGCAGCGTGGGACCTTACCCAGTTTGGTGATGCCGATCTCCTGCAGGTCCTCCCAGGTGATGTCGGTGATGAAGTCAATGTTCTCATAGCCGTTCTCCACCAGCACCTTGTAGTACTGGGACAGACCAATCATGGAGAGCCACAGCGCCAGGTTGGCCTGCAGAGGGGACACAGGGCACAGCTCAGCACTGGTTGGCACCAGGGTCTGTCCCTGGCACCCCCCTCATGCTACCCAGGTGAGTTTGTCTTGCTTGGGGACAGCACCAGGGGGTTCCACGCTGTCCCTGTCCTCCAGGGCTATGCCCAACCCCGTTCCCATGGGAAGTGCCTCGCCGTGTCCAGCCACTGGGTGGAGGGGACCAGCTGCTGGGCTCCCAGCATGGCTGTGTCCCTGGTGCCACCCTTGGCTGTGGCATCCCCAGCCCTGCACAGCCCTCACCCTCACCGGTTTGTACTCCGGCAGCCACTCGGGGATGTTGAGGTTGTTGATCTCAGATGCAATCTTCTTCCTGTGGCCCGGCTTGGTGACACCGATGGCCGTGAGGTCCTGAGGTAGAGACAGAGGGGAGTCAGCACCACTCTGCACCCTCCCCGCCAGCCCTGGTGTCCCCATGGCCTCACCTCGGGTGTCATCCGGCTGATGGTGGTGATGTCGTAGCCGGCGTTGATGAAGTTGGGTGCGTAGAGCTGCAGCTGGAACTTGCAGAGCCACTGGTACACGGCCTCGGAGCTCTAGGGACAGGGACAGTGTGGCTTGGGGCAGCCCAGGGGAGGAGTACCCACCCCTCCTGCCTGTTTCCCTCACACCCATCCACATGCTGGCACCCTGAGCCCTGCCAGGGTGGTGACACGGGGCTGGTGCCTGCAGCTGGGGGTGTAGGGGGGTGGCCCTGCTGCATGGCTGTGCCTCCTACCCCAGCACCATTGTCCCGCACTGGGGCACCCCCTCCGGCACTCTCCACTCACCTTCCCCTCCGAGGGTGGCTCCATCTTCTTCAGCTGGGGCTCAGCAGGGGGCTGGGGGCCATACGGGGACCCGGCCACGCTCTGTGACCGTGATGAACCTGCCAGAGAGGCAGCGGTCAGCAGGTCTGAGGCCAAGGACCCCCACATCCAGCCAGGCCAGGGGGGAACCGAGCTCCTGACCCAGTGGGGTGGCATGGCCCTGACCCCCAGGTCAGCAAGGCCACCTCAGACAGGGGACAGTGACAGGCACCCCAGGGCAGAGCATCCTACAGTGCCCTGGATGCAGGGGCTGCTCCCCTGGGATGGGCAGGGGTGGTGCGGTGCCACAATACCCAGTACAGCCCTGTGCAGAGGGTCCTGGGAAGACCCCTCCTCTCGAGTGGCTTTCCCTGGCTCCCACCTCTCCCAGACAGTGGCCAGAGGGGTCACACTGCCAAAAGCCCCTCCATCCCCACTCCTCCAACCATGCCACCAATCCGACAGGGCTCAGCCACCCGTTGTGCCCCTCAGTGAGGGACCTGACTGGTGAGGGCAGCCTGGCACAAACCACCTCATCCCCCAGGACCCCTGCACAGGTAGCCTGCTGCACCCACCCTCCTCCAGCTGGTGCCTTTCCCAGCCCTGCTGTGGGAGGGGTGACAAGGGCTGTCCATAAATTTATGCCTCGTATTTGTGATCAGGACCAGCAAGAGCAGCCCCTTCCCCCGGCTGGCAACTGCATTCTCCGTGTGTGGGCATCCCCCTCCCCCTCTCCGTGCATCACCCTCCCCC
>JAAWXA010000035.1:942579-961112 GCA_038090715.1 Florisuga fusca | reverse complement strand
GGGGGAGGTGGGGGGGGGTTGCTTGTTTGCCTGTTGATGTCGATGCCAGCCTGCAGCACCAGTCCAACCCCTGCATCATACCACATCGTAGTGCCCGTGCTGTGCTGCCAGGTGCAGGGGGATCTGACCCTCATCTGAGGGGATATTCACGGAGGAACCCGCCTTCAGCACCATCTTCATGGGCTCCTTCTTGCCCTGCCAAGCAGCGTAGTGCAGGGGCCTCATGCCTGGGGGGCAGGAGGGACAGGAATGCCATCAGCCCCCCAGCACACTGTCTGTCAGCCCCCAGCACACCTTCCAGAGCCTGCAGAGGGGTGAGGGGGCTGCAGCCAGGACCCCAAAACTCGCCTTTGTTGTCCTTGATGTCCACTGCAGCCTGTGCTTCCAGCAGCAGTGAGATGAGCTCCGTGTTGCCGTTGAGAGCCGCATGGTGCAGAGCTGAGAACCTGGGGACACGGCTGCCATGTCAGGGGTCTTTGTGTCCCCTTCCCCTCCATGCCCCTGCCAGACCCTGCCCATCATCATGGCCCCAGGCCTGCACCCACTGTAGGGAGCCTGTTCTGTTTGCAACAGCCCCACATGCCCCTGGGGAACCCCACCTCCATGGTGCCTGGGGAGAGGGCACCCAAGGGACCAGGCGTGGGGTGGGGAAAGCCCCCAGCCCCACCATGCCACGTGTCACTCTGCTTTCCTGGGAACAGCCAAACCAGGATGCTCGTTGCTGGGAAGCAGGCCAGGAGCTGACCTACTTGCTGCTCCCAGCAGCATCCTCAGCATGGCTGTGCCCTCCAGCCCGCTGCTCCAGGCCCTGGCTATGCACAGTGTCCCCCTCCCATCCCCGGGCCGCCCCGATGCCACTAGAGCTCTAGAATGGACTGTGGACCCCCACAGCTGCCCTGTGCCCAAGAGGCAGGCAAAGGGACAGTGATTCAGTCAGTCTCCCAACCCCGGAACCGCCCGCTGAGGGGGGACATGTCCCCACTGGGGACAACTCCCTGGCCACCGGGTTCCCCACGGAGCTGCCGCCTGCGATCCGCCGGCGGGGAGCAGGGATGTGAGCAGACAGCTCGTGCAGGAGGCCGATCCCCAACGTCTGCCTGGGAAATGTCAGCGTTTTCCGCTCCAGCGCCTTGCTCAAATCCGCTCAAGATGGTGCAAATCACAGCCCTCCCCGGGGCTGCCTCGGGGGCTTCCCCCAGCATGGTCCAGACGGCCACAAAGACCACGTGCTATGAGGAACACGGTACCCCAGGCAAGCACGGGGACACCGGCACGGTGCTCACCCACGCTCCCCACCAGCCCAGGAGTCAGCAAGCACAGAGGGGTAAACTGAGGCACAGCGCTGGCACGGGCTGAGCTGGCACAGCATGCCAGCAGCAGAGCTGAGCACCGATGGGGTCTGCCCTGCGTGCTCCTGAGGGATAATCCCTTCCAGGAGGATGGAAGTGCCTCTTCTGCTGTGGGGCTGACCCTGTGCCCATCCAGCTGGCTGGCAGGGGCTGTGCAGGGCCCAGGCAGGGGCTGTGCAGGGAGGGCCCCACTGTCACCCTGCACACGTGCTCGTGCACTGACACGCTTGCCTGCACACCCGCACGCTTGCACACACCGGTGCGTGCACACCAGGGCACACACCGGTGGGTGCTGGGGATGCTCACTGCTACCCCCGGTACTGCACCCCTCGGCGGTGAGGATGAGGAGGGACCCAGGCTGCTGCATGTCCCCGGGGGCACCCTCCCGTTCCTGGCCCCATCTGACCCCTCTGCTCATGTGCTGTCTCCATGGCCACAGCAGAGCCATCCCCAGGGAACAAGTGGCATTGCCCAGCACTGTGACCGGGGGGCACAGGGGGCAGCTGCTGCCCAGCCTGGAAGGCATCACTCCCCCACACCCCTGCTCACGGCACCCCACGGCGCGTGTACCCCTGCCCACCCTGCCCACCCCCCGTGTGGGGCTCCCGCAGGGATCACACTCACCCGTCGGTGTCTTGGAAGTTGACGTTGACTCTCTTTGCCGATCCGAGGAGCTCTGGGGGGGATGGAAGGGGACAGCCTGTCGGTGTGGCAGGGACCCACCAGGTACCCCTCCCCACTGAGGTTTTGGCTCCCTGCAGCTCAGGGAGGTCCGTGATAGTGGCAGAGCCTCAGGGCCCCTCCTGGCACCGGGGTTTGCATCCACCCAGGCTGTGGGGGGGTCCCCCAGGGCCAGACTTATCGGCAGAGCAGGGAGCTCAGCATGCACCCCCGGGACCCCCACCCAGCTCTGCTTCTCTCCTTTCTCCCCCCTCCCCCCTGCCTACTTGGGGAAACACCCTGCCTCGGGGCAATCCAATTAGCGCCGCAAAGAAGGACGAAGCCAGATTTACATAAGATTTAACAGAAAAATGCCACTCAAGCTTTGCAGTGAGCCCGCTGCTCCTCATGGCACCCTGCACAGAGCTGGAGTAGAAGGAAGAGGAGGGTGGCACACACGCAGAGACAGGGACACAATGGGATCCCTTGGGCACAGAGAGGTATGAGGCACCGTGGGGTCCCCGTGATGCAAAGAAGGGAAGAGGCTCTGCGAGAAGGTCCCAAGGCTGTGGGGTGGCACAAGGCTCCATGGGGTCCCTAAGGCACAGGGAGGGACAAGGTACCTCAGCGTCCCCCTGGGCATTAGGAGGGACAGGGCAATGCCAGAGGGTCCCCAAGGTGCAGGGGGGTACAGGGGACTGTGGAGTCTCCAAAGCCAGCCCCACAGCCTCCTTCCAGCCAACAAAATGCCACCAGCCATAAACCCGTGTGAGGGGTGCCCTGGCAGCTCCCCTTTCCCTGGCAACCAGCACTGTTCATCTAACACATTAACAAACCACCCAGGCAACAAATCCTCACCAGGGTGTCCAGACTCCGGGGAACAGCCCCCTCCATCCTAATCCCACTGCAGCATCCCCGGGAAGGGTCGGGCACTGCTGGTGGGTAAAATCCCCCGTCACCGGGACCGAGGGCAGTGGAAGGGGCCGAACGGGTCCTCGCCAGCCCCGAGCTGTCGCCAGGCTCCCCAACAAAGGTGCCATTCAGCACCGGTGGAGAGGAGCCCAGCAGTGCTTCCGCTGCAGCCCCCAGGGGAAGGGGCCGAGCCGTCCCCCCCGGGGATGCAAACTGCCGGGGGACAAAAGATGCCGAGGGGCGCAGGAGCGGCACCGTGCCCGGCACTGGCTCCAACCTCCGGCCCCAAGACGGGGCCCCGCTCTGGCTAATCGGTCCTTGGGGACGGACAGACGGATGTCAGCAGGTCTGCCGTGCTTGGCCTTTCCCACGGCTTGCTCCCGGCAAGGGGATGGGATGGAGGAAAGGCCCAGGGATCGGTGTCACCGCTGCACCCCGCGACGCCGATCCCTGGGGCAGTTCTGGCATCATCCGGACACACCGAAAGGGGTGAATCTCTCCTCCCTGCACCTGCAGGAGAGGCTGCGGCTGCCAGAATCTCTTTAGCACTTCCATCAACGCCGGAGCCAAGTGCTTAGTCAGTGACTTCCAGCCAGGCAGTGGTTTGACTTTCCTTAAGCCCTAGCAGCAGCCGGTGGCCGTGCTGGGCTGCAGTGAGCTCAGGCCCCAGTGTGACTGTGAGAGCTGCTGGGAAAAGGTTTTTAAGGTGCAGCATCACCTTAAAAACCAGACCAGGGCAACTCTGTCCTGCCCTGCCCTGCTGGGAACATTGGGCAGATGCAGCAGCACAGAGGGACAGTGGCATGCACACCAGTGGCTCAGACCACGCGTGCCCTCAGGACACCCCGATGCCCCCACTTAGCTCTCCATGGGCTGCTCCGTGTGGGAGCATCCTCTCATCCCAGCCCCACAGCACAGCCTCCCCACAGCTCTCAGAGCAGCTTGCACCCCACGAACGAACATCCAGAGGGGTCGGCGTGGAGGGGGTCAGTCAGGACCACCAGGAAAGGGGGACGGGCTGGGCTGCGGGATCCAGAGAGCACAACGCGGGGAGCCGCAGCCGCTTGCCATAGACACAGACCATCAGCAGCGAGAGCTTGCACCCCACGAACGAACATCCAGAGGGGTCGGCGTGGAGGGGGTCAGTCAGGACCACCNCCACCCCAGATCCCCCACCCCGTCCCTTCCATCACCCCGCTGCAGTGGTCTCCACCGTCCCTGCTTCTCCTCCTCTCTGCAGCAGGACCTCTCTCTGTGCATCCTCCCCCCCAAGCACAACGGGGTCCCTGGGAACCCACAAGCAGGATGGCACCGAGCACCCCAGGGTAAGAAATCCACGGCAAAGCCAAGCGCCTGTTTCTGGGGAGGAGGGGAGGACCCTGCAGCGGCATCGCCGTGAGCTGCCGGATAAAGGAAGCATCCAAAATAGCTGCTCTTAATTATATCCTTGCTGACGAGTGCCACGCAAACAACGGCGCTGGAAGCGCTGGCTGCACCAGGCAGCAGTGGGCTCATTCCTCGAAGCGGGAATGGGGTCCACGCCGTGGGGACCCCATGGAGGGGGCTGGAGCAGCCCCGGATGGGCCTGGGGACCCTGGGGAGCCGGTCCTGGCTGCTGCCAGGCAGCGAAAGGCTCGTACTGCTGCAGCCAAGGTCGTGTCAAGCACGGAGGCCGGCGCGATGTTCTGATGCTAATGAAGCTGTTATCATCTTCTGATCGATTTTGACTGTATAAATAATGCACCGGGCAGCTCCGGGGCTGCCGGGCTGCGTGGGGCGGGATGGCCTGGGGCAAGGAGGTGGCAGGACCTACGGCAGCCCTGTGCCCAGCACAGCTGGATAACTACTGCCTGGCACAGCTGGATACCCCAGTGCCCACCACAGCGAGACAACCCAATGCACACCACAGCTGCACATTCATCACAGCTGGATGCCCAAGTGCCCACCATAGCTGGACACGCATTCCCATCACATCTGGACCTACCACAGCTGGAGACCCAGAGCTGGGTGCCCTGGTGCCCACCACAGCTGGATAACAACTGTCCACCACAGCAGAATAACTGCCCACCACAGCTGGATACTCCAGTGCCTACAACAGCTGGGTGGCAACTGCTCACCACAGCTAGACACACATTCCCATCACATCTGGACAACCTATCACCCCTCAAACCTGGACACCCTCAGCTGGGTGCCCTGGTGCCCACCACAAGCCATTCCCCAAACCACAAGGCACTTTTTGGGGGACACAGGCCCTGTGCCCCACACACCTGCTGGTGCTCCGGCCGCCCATTCCTGGTGCACAGAGCTTTCCCCGGGGAGCAGAGCAGGAGCAAACTGCACTTCAGAATCAATAGGCCGTGGCAGCCTGAGTCACGGTGCTGCAGCAGCACAGGGCTGTCCCCTGGGGCCGGGATGAAACAACTTAAATGCAGCTTCCAAAGGGGCAGCCAGGACTCCTCTGTCTTTTTTTTTTTTTTTTCTTTTTAAAGGGCAACATTTTAACCTCAAGGAGGATGAGGACCTGGCCCCAGGGGCTGCCAGGCATGGGGGATGTGGTAGACCCATTGAAATCCTACAGCTGGAGCTGGCCAGGGGACCCAGCAACCCAAGGTACCAGGGCAGTGGGGCCCACTGGCAGCTACCACGAGCATCCCCAGCTCTCCTTGCATCACCCAGCTGTATCCTCACCTGACCTTTGCCACATCGTGCCATGAAGCCTGTCCAAGTTGATCACCACTGGTACTGGATCAGCCGGAAAGGATGCCAAGGACTTGACCCCACACACCTGGAAACAGGCAGGGCTCCGGGCAGCACAGCAATACATCAGCTCTAGGCTTACAGGTGGGACACCAGGCACCCACCTCAGCAGTACCAAACACGGAACCAGCCCTGCTGTGCCCATCACCAGCTGTACACCCACCCTCATCTCACAGGAGTGGGTGTAAGTCCACTTCCCCACACCCAGGCAGTGGCAAACAGGTCATTTTCAGTAATGACCCTGGCTGAAAAGAGTCAGGGTGACAGGAAATGGCTGCTCCAGCCCACCACCAGCCCATCCATCTGCAGCCCAGCAAACTCGGCACCAGCATCCTCTGTGTTCAAGCAGAAGCTGCCCAGGACAAGGGACAGGCTGTCCCTGTGACAACCTGGGTCACCACTTTCCCCCTGCATTCCCCCTGCACCATGGCCACCCACCCACACCCCCTCCTCACTGTGGTGACTTTCCCAGTGGTGCCCAAAGGGAGGGTGGGCACAGCAAGGGCATCCTGGTGATGCCACGGCCACTGCTGGCACGGGTGGCCAACACGTGGATGTGCAGCCAGGTGATACCATGCAGTTGCCCTGGACACTATCCCACGCAACCAGCTCCTGGCAAACCTCCTGGAGCTGGGGGGGGATTGGACTGAGGGGTCTCCAGAGATCCCTTCCAACCCCCACCATGCCGTGGGTCTGCGATACCCCGAGCCCCGGGAGCCCGGTCAGCGCTGCAGGAGAAGGGCAGGGCTCACGGGACCTGTCCCAGTGCTCCCAGCACAGCGGGCACGGGGGAGGAAGCTGGCAGGGGCAGAGCCGATGCTCAGGCAGGGGCAGCTCCAGTTCCGCACACGGCGGAGAGGAGGCAGAGGGGGGAAAAAGCCGCTGCGGAGCTGCACGGTGCGAGGAGCCGTAAACAGCCCAGCTGCAATGCAGGAGCCGGCCGGGCGGCTGCTTTTGTCTGCTCCAGCAGCTCCGGCAACCACGGACCAGAAACCTACAGGGGCCTCGGCACAGGGCCGGGCTGCCGGCAGCCGCATCTGGAAGGGATCAGCCGGCAGCTGCTGCCACTGCTGAGAGCCCTCCCCAGAGCCCAGCCCCATGGCAGGCCAGGGAGAGGCACACCAGGAACACGGATGCACAGGGATATTCCAAGCACACGGATGCACAACACACATGGATGCAGAGGTCAGATGCACACCCCACACACACACACATGCAGGCACAGCCCCATGCCAGGCAGGGTGCTGGGAGAAGCAGTGCCCGTGGCAAGTGCTTGGCCACCAGCTCCAACCCCCTCAATCTCCAGCAGATAGGGACCACGGCGGGGCACAGAGTGGGGGTCCCATCACCCTGCTGTGCCCCAAGGGACCCCAGCCCCCAACCACCTCCGCCCACTCGGCTCTCCCAGGTGCTGACCTTGCCACCGAGACCCAAGGAGACCCAGGCAGGTTCAGCATTCCCCTTCCAGCCACTCTCCCACACCATCCCAGCACCGTGCTTCCCCGGCCTGATGGCTTGTGCCAGGCTCCAGCACCATCCATCACCGGCACGGGCCCGGGGCTGTCAGGCAGTGCTGGGGCTGGAGCTGCATCCCCAGCTTCCCATTTCTCAGCCTGATTGCTCCTGTCGCTGCAGAGCCCAGCGTTAAACACCTCATTTTCTACTCCTGTATTGAGTTGGAAAATACTATTAACATTTCATTACAGCTTAAAGATCCCTCTTCACCCAGCAGGAAGTGCCAGCCCGCCCATGGGATCACCCTCACACCAGGGAGGCTGGGCTGGGGACCAGGAGGGTGATTCCCATGTGTCCCAGCTGCAGAATGGGATGAAAACCCAGGGCAGAGGGACACAATGGCACTGCACACCAGCTGGGTGACCAGCCTGGCATGGCCTGTCCTCACAGCACTGCTGCCAGGGCACAAAGTGGTGATGAAGCAGCAGTGTTGGCACTTGGCAGGCACAAGCCTGGGTGCTCCGGTGTGGATTTACTTCCCAACCACTTTCCCACACCTGTGGGAGCCCAGCCTAGCTATAGCCCCATCAGCCATCAAATGCCAACCAGTGAATTCTCCAGTGCCCTCCGGATGGTGGCTGAACACTGGTGAAAAGCACTGTTAGCCACGGGCTAGTGCAAGCAGCACATGGTGGGGTCGTGGCCACGTTCAGCCCCAGCTGCTCAGGGCAGCCAGAGGTGCCCAGTCCTGGGCCCATGGTACTGTCACCTCCTGCAAGAAAATGCTGGAGTCCTGGGCACGAGGGGCCACCCACTGCTGGCAAAGGGCTAACTGGTGTCAAACCAGGGGAATTCAGGAGAAATTCCAGGCCAATGAGGGAGCCCTGGGCTGGGAATGGAGCCACCAGCCCACAGCCCTGCTGGTCCACGCTGCTGGTGGCCAACAGCCCCAGGTGGGAAGGGTGAGCTGGGTCAGCAGAGGGGATAGAGGAGAATTCACACCCGCAGCTCCAGCCCAGCAGGAGAGAGAGGCAAGAAAATGTAAAATAATGGGATGTCACCCCGGGCTGAGTAATATTCCCCCCCTCTGGAAGGAAACTTGGCACATGCCAGCCTGTGCCTGCCTGCCAAGTCCTGCTGGGAGCGGGGTTTCACACGCGGGTTAGAAACCCAAAGAAGTTTGAAAGGGACCCTGTGGCAGCAGCAGGAGCTGCTGGTCCCAAGCACCATCCTGGACACTCTGCAGGGACACAGATGGGCTACACCAGCACCTCCTCATGCCAGAAGCACCCCAACCCCTCCCTTTAATCTGTGCCAAGGGGACTGGGGGGTCTGTAGGAGCAGCACCTGGCTGCAGGACAGGGGGTGCACAGGGGAGGCTGAGCACTACTTTACAGCCCCCAGGCTTGGCCCAGCTGCCACAGGATCTGGCCCCTCCAGCCACTCCAGATGTCCTGCATTGGTGGCTCCAGAGGCTGGTGGCACTGGGGCAGCTCCAGCGAGCATCCTCCAGACCTCCTGCCCCTCCTTCCCCTGCAGTGAGGAGGGGGCTGCTCCAGTGCCCGTGGCCAGGGAGCAGCAGCAGCTGGAGCCATTAGGGGTGGCTGCTGCCTGGGGAAGTTTCCTGTGTGACCGGAGGGCCGGGGGAAACCGGGCAGCTCCAGTGGCTGCCAGCCACACACGCCCTGGGCACTGCACCACAATTGGATTTGCAGCTGCCCTGCCTTTTACTGCATGGAAATTGAATTGTAAAATGTCAAAGACATTTCCTAACTGCGCCATATTAGCCTGGTTTTATTAAATACTCTTATCAGAGGATATTATTAATGCAATCAAATGCAGGCAAAAAAACCCAACCCAGAATTAACTGTCCACCATGCAGGAGGATGCACTGGAGGGCAGGAGGCAGCCAGCAAGGCACTGCCCAGGGTCCCCATGTCCCCAGGGGGTCTGGCTCCTGGATCCCACTACTTCCACACCCCAGAGCAGGGATGAAGCAGCCATCCTGCCCGGCTGCTACAGCTCTGCTCACATCCCAGCATGGGTCCCGCAGCACCCCAGAGGGTAAGGAGCCCAAGGGGTGCTGCTGAGCTTTAGGGTCCCTGCCCTGCTGCCCATGTTCCCTGCACCATGCACACCCCTCTGAGGAGGTACCTGCCTCCTGTCCTAGTCTTTTCCAGGCATCCCAGAGGAAGGTACCCAGAACTCCAGTGGCACTGAGGACATGAGCCCTGAGAGCAGGCTGGGGGACCAGGATAGCACCACCGAGCGCCAGGCACAGGGAAGGCAGCACAGCCCCATGGGACACAGCAGGGCCACATGCCAGGCCGTCTCCTTTGCCACATGGAGCCTCCACACATGGAAACACTTTGCAAAGTCCCTCAGGCCGCTGGGAGGAGAAGCCGGGGCAGAGGGGCACCTCCTGCGGGTGCCATGCAGAAGCTGTTTCCAAAGCAGATGAGCTGCCAGCAGCACCAGCCTCAAAGAGAAGGAACCAGCTCCTTCCAACACACCACAGCCAAGAAACCACAGCTTCCCCGTGCAGCACAGCACGGCACAGCCCCATCTCCCTCTGCCCAAGGCTCCGGGTGCCCGCTATGGAGATGGTGCAGGGGACACTGACCTCACCAGGGATGCCCCAGGACCCTCTCCTGTCCCACGGTGCCCAAGCCAGGGAGGTGAGGGGAAAACGCCAAGTCACTACAATTCTTCGAGGTAGCACCCGGGAGGAGGGGACAGGGAGGGAAAGAGTTTGCTGCCAAATCTCTGCATCTGATTTGCGTAACTTTCAGACAACCTCATCAATTATGGATGCCCGGGAAGCCAGCGCGCTGCGGCCGGCCCGGGCCCCACAAACTCATACTCCACAGGCTAAATCGGGCCCCACGTTGCCATAGCAACCCGTGTTAATTCACGCAGGGATTTTTTAGAAAAATCTCATTTCTTAAACCCCCTGTGAATAGGATATTATCCAGATAACAGAGCTAAGTTACAAATCTTCCTGGTGCCGCGCAGTACGGGGAGCGCCGGAGGCACGCGTGGGCCCCGCACGCCGAGGGGACGTGGGGACACCGTGGCACAACCCCCGCTCCATGCTCTCCCACCCCCTGCCACTCCTCCGTTCCCACTGCTGCAGGCAGAGGTGCTCATGCACCCCAGGCCAGGAGCACAGCACCCATTGCCAGGCAGGAGAGTTGGGTCCCGTGGGGAAGCGGCACCGGAGCAGCCTGGCACCGATGGGACCAGCAGAGCAGGGGACAGGGAGCAAACCCCCAGGCCTGCAGTGGTGATCTCCCCAACACCAGGCTGGCCGGGCTCAGCCTCACTGCGTGTCCCTTGTCCCTCACCCGGGAGCAGGGACAGCCCCCCGGCCATCCCACCCTGCAGCCCGAGCTCTGCAGCGCGAGATGCAGCAGAGCAGGGCTGGGAAGGAGCGGGATGCAGGAGGAGGTGGTGGCACTCCAGCACCGCTGGCCGTTGCCACAGCAACACCAGCTGTGTGCCTAGGGACAGGAGAGGGGTGTGAGGGGGACAGCGCGGGGCACAGGCCAGGAGTTATCCCACTCCCTGCTTCAACAAGCCATGAAAGGGGCAGCACCTGGAGCAGGTCAGGATGAAGGGGGCTCTGAGCTGGAGCCCCTTCACTCCCCACACAGGCCCCTGGCAGCAACAGCAACCATGGCACTGGGGGACACCATGATGGCCCTGCACAGCACCAAGACATGGGAGACCCCACGGCAGCCCTGCACAGCACTCAGGATGTGATGTTGGCCCTGCCTGGCACCAGGACATGGGGGACACTACACTGGCCCTGTGTGGCACCAGAAAGACAGTGGATACCACGCCAGCCCTGCAGCATGGTGGGGATAGAGGGGGTGTCATGCCAGCCCTGCTTGGCACCAGGACACGGAGGACACCACAATGGCCCTGGTCAGCCAGGAGCAGTCCTGCATGACCAGGTATGGGGGAGATGGCACCAGCCCTGCACAGCTCTAGGAACATGGGGGTGGTCATAGCTGGGCCTGGGGAAGAAGTGACACGGCGTGCAGGCTGTACACTTGGTGACCTGATGCCACACGAGTGCTCCTTGTGGTCCCTTCCCATGCCCAGGGATGGTCCCTGGCCCCACACACCAGGCCTGAAACCTGCGGCTGCATCAGCACCATGAATAATTCAGTCCCGGGCGGAACGCCTCAGCAGAGCAGCTAAACCGGAGCGAGAGGCAGCTCCTCACCGAGCTCCACACACCGACACACACGCACAGACACCCCCGCAGCCTCACACCCCGACACACGCAGGCGGGCGGGCGCACCCCCGGTGCCGAGTGAACCCCGAGATGTGCCCGAGGAGAAACCCAGGGAGCGGCGGCATCCAACCACCCCCGGAATGGAGAAACACCAGCACAGCCCCAGCCAAACACACATATGCCAGGGGACACCCCGCCACGCAAACACAGACAGGCACCCAAACACAGGCACACACGCACGTACACGCGCGCACAGACACATGCAGATGTGTGCGGGCACCGGCACCTCCCGGGCTCACACGCAAGGTCCGTGCACAGACCCTCCAGGCACACACAGACGCCCCCAGCTCGGCCTGCCCGCCTGCGTGTGTCCGGGTGTGAGGCTGCGGGNGGAGGAGGGGGCGGGGCACCGGGATCCCCCTCCCCAGCGCGGGGGAAGGTGCCGGGCCCGGGGGACGCCCGGTGGGAGCTGCCGCCGCGCAGCTGTGGCATGTAATGAGCCGGCGGGTCTCAGCGGCCCGAGGGGGGAGAAAGGAGAGGAAGGGGGCTCGGAGCATCTTCTTCCTCGGGGAGGACCCGGGAAAGAGGAGCCGGCGTTGGGGGGGCTGCAGCCAGGTCCAGCTAGACCCTCACCACGAGGACCCCGGTGCCCATCACCCATCCTGTCCCACCACTCTGCCCCTCGCAGCCTGGGCTGGCCGGTAATGGGAACTAGGGTCTCAGTTTCTTTAAATAAAGCCCTCATTACCGCCTAATTTTCCACGTTTGCAGCTGCAATGGCCAGTGACATTCGACCCCTTCCACTTTTTTATGGCTTAAATTCCTGAGGCACTACAGGTGTGGAGGGCCCCCAGCTGGGCTGAGGGTGCTGCTGAGCCCCAGGGGAAATGGGGCCAGCGGTGGGCAAGGCGTTAACGTGCTGCTGCTGACCGGTAAAAGCAGAGGGCGGCCATCACCCTCAGAAAATACACCCAAATTCCTGCTCTCCCACACTGTCTAAAAGCCTTGCAGAGGTCCTGGCTCCAGCAAACCCATGTTGGGGCACCAGAAGGCTGGTAGCCAAGTGGCCACTATGGCACTGGTCACTGCAGGGCGGCTGCAGCCTCGGCTGAGAGCCTGTGGCAGAGGGAAAGATGGAGGGAGGCAAGCAAACTCCAGACAAACACGAACCAAGCTCTCCCCTGCGCCCCCCCTGCCCACCCTGTGCTGGCCCGTGTCTCCTGAACTGGAGCCTGAGGATGCCCACTGCAGCCCCCCGCAGCCCCCAGCTCCAGGCTGACACCCCCCCTTCCTTCAGGGATGGCGGGGTCCGTCTCCTCTCCCCACCCCCACTTTCCAATCCAGGACATTTGGGTTGCCAGCGTGAAACGCCGTCTAATCTGCCCTCTAATCCCGCAGCCTGGCGGTGTGCGGCTGCATGGGGGGCCGGAGCTGCTGCGGGTCCAGATGTGTATANCGTCTGCAGGACAAACTCCAGCCCCCCGACCCAGCCCCAGCTCCCCCCTGCCTGTGCACCCCCCTCCCGCACCCAGCAGTGTCTAGGAAAATAGTTTATTGTGGAAGTGAGAGGCGCGGGAGCTCCCTGTACAGTGCAAACCACCCGCAGCGACGTGTCACCAGCACAGATGGGGGGATGGTGGCACTCGAAGCCCACCCTCGTGGGGCAGTGGGATCTGGGGGGTCTGTGGCCCCTATGTAGCCTTGGGCCTGGCGTTGAGGCGGATGATGGCCCGGTAGTCCCGCACCAGGTCCCGCAGCTGGTCCAGGTAGGGGTTGACATTCTCCTCCATCCACTCCTCCACCGTGTCGGGGAAGTAGACCCTCTCCAGGTGGGTGCGTAGGTCATGGACAAAGTTCTCCCAGTCCTCGTGAAGCCTGGGGGAGAGCAGGGCATCCAGCTCCCTCCTGTGAGGGACCCCAGACCCGAGCTCAGGACCCCTCCCAGCCCCACGTACTTCAGCACCTTGCTGCCAAAACTCTCCATGTTTCGGGGGTTGCCGAACTGATGCTTCCGATGATAGGGGCTGAACCAGCCCTTGATGGCACTGGGGAGGCACGAGGGGAGTGGGGAGCATGGGGGCAACCCAGAGATGGGGACCTGCATGCCTGGGAGGTCCCCTCCTCTGCAAAAAGGGCTCCTTGTGCTCCTTAGCCAGACCCAGCCACCCTAACTCCTCCTGCCACCCGTTACCTCTCCTCTTCCAGGGCTTTGAGGATGCTCTCCTTCAGGTGGCCATTAACCTGCTCAACCATGTGGTAGATCTCTGCACCAGGGAACACTCCCCTGCCCTCACTGGGGAAAGGGAGGGAGGTGAGAGCCTTCCTCATAGAAGGACCCAACACATGGGGTCCACAAGCCATGCCATGACTCCAGGCTGAGTGAGGCCCAGAACCCTCCCTGGGATGGAGGGCACCCACCCTCACCCCAGGGGGATCCAGGAACTGGGGGGTTAGGGTTCTGTTCCCCTCCAGCCTGTCCCTGCAGGGGTGATGGGGCAGTGGTGCCCTGGCTGCCCCCCACCATGGCTGGGCTGTGCACTCACCAGGTGCTCTGCTCCAGCTGCATGCCCTGGAAGCCCAGCGTGTCCAGAACCTTCCTCTTCATCTCTTCCGTGAAGCCCCCTGGGGAGAGCAAGGGAAGAGGCAGAGGGGCCCGGGCCACCCCACCATCAGGCACTCACTCTTGGCTTCACCGTGCCCCCAAAACTGGGGGGGAGCTGAAGCCTCCCGCCCCTCTCCCAGCACCCCTCCCTGCCTGCAGGGTGGGGGTCTGGCAGGCAGCGGTTGCCCACGGGGTGGGGAGACGGGGACGAGCCCGTCCATGCCGGCTGCTCCGGTGCTCACCGTTCACCAGGGTCTGCAGGCAGAGGGCCAGGGAGGGGACACTGACGGGCAGCAGCTCGCAGAGCACCGAGTAGTGATCGTACCTGCAGAGCGGGGCCAGGGCAGGACGGGGGTCCCGCCGGGGGGGCCGCGTGGGCTCCGGGGAGGGCGGGGGTCCCTCCGCCCCTCACCTCTGCCAGCCGGTGAGGACGATGCCCTGGAGGCGCAGGGGGGCCAGCCGCGGCAGAGCCTCCATCACCTTCAGCCAGCTCAGGTGGTTTTTCAGGTGGTAGCCGAGGGGGGGCCAGGTCTGCGCCGGGCCCGTGGTGCCCTTGAAGGCGCTGGCGAACCACACCGTCCCGAAGCCGCTCTCTGCGTACTTGGTGAGGAACGTCCCTGCAGCGGGACAGGAGTGAGCCGCCGGTGCCACCGTCCCCGGGGGGCTGGGTGTCCCCCCCTGGCAGCCCCAGCAGCCAGGCACACTGCCTTACCGATCTGCTCGGCCTCGAACTCGGGAGCGTAGAACCACACCACGGGTGAGACGTGCTTTGCTATCCCAGACTCTGGGGGGGGAGCAGGGGTGGGGACATGGGCACCAGTGCCAGCAGCAGGAGGATGCTTGGGGCACCTCATGCTCCCGCGAGACCCCTGTCCCCACGGGGACGGGCACTGGCTCAGGTGCCATCACTGCTGTCCCCACCCTCTCACCCCGCAGGGCTCCCACGCTGATTTTCCGCAGCATGTCGTCCCACATCAGCACCCGCAGCCCCCAGTACTGTGTGGTGATGAAGCCCAGCACCTCCTTGATGTGCTTCAGGTAGATGGTCCCCGTGTCACCTTTGTTGCGGCTCATCCAGTTCTTGGAATCCATCCCCTCCCCGAGATGGAAGACCTGGATTTGGGGTGGGGGAGAAGGGGGATGGTCAGCACTCAGCATGGGGCCTGGGGCAAGGGCTGGGGGGGTCTCCGCAGGGCCCGTGGCCCACCTCATCTGCACCAATGTGGATCCAGCTGGAGCGCCTGTGCTTCTCCATCACCTGTGACAAGATGCTCCTGAGCAGGAGCAGGGTGTCGGGGAGGTGGGGGTTGAAGCTGTTGGGGAAGCGCTCCACCTCCCGCAGGTGGTGGTACTTCTCGTGCTTCAGGATGAACTGCATGGGAAGAGCCATCAGGGGGGCTGGAACCCCACCCTGCTGTGGGATGAAGAGCAGGACTGGGACACCTTACCTCCACATGCCCAAAGGTTTGCACCAGGGGAACCACCTCCAGCTTGTGGAGCTCTGCCAGCTGCTGGATCCGCTCGATGTCCTCCTCGCTGGGGGGGCAGGGACAGGCTCAGTGGGGGTCCCAGGGCAGAGCGTGGGTCCCAGGGCAGAGCGTGGGGCACTCCCTCCTCCTTCAGCACCCTGCCCACGGGGCCCTGCCTGCCCCATGCCTGTGTGGACTTTACCACGGGGACACAAATATTGACCCGGCGGGGCAGGGAGTGTCTGCCAGTGGCAAAGCCTGGCACTACCACCACGGTTATCATGGGCACAGGTCACACCCGGGCACACCAGGACCTGCCACCAGCAGCCCCCCAGCTCAGCCCCCAGCCCCAGCTCACCTGTAAGCATATGGGGACCTGAGGAGTTCCAGCTCCCCCTTGAAGGGGAACATGTCCTCGTACTCGATGAGGATGCCGTTGGCTCCCAGCTGGGACAGGAGGGGGAAAACCTGTGGGGTGGGCAGGGTGGGGTCAGCTGGTGGCAGTGGCACAGTCCCTGGGGCCCAGTGGGGACACGGAGCAGGTAGAGCCTTGCTCTGCCTCTGTCCACCTGGCACATCCCCTGCATCCTCACCTGCTCCAGGTAGGAGACCCTGGGTGCAGCTCCCTTGAGGTCCAGGTGGACCAGCCTCATCTTGGTGGCACCGACATCCCTGGGGACCTGCTGCCCAGGTTCTTGCCTCGGGGCTGTTATCTTTGCCACAGAGAGCTCTAGAGACTGGCTCTGGGGACCGACGTCCTGGCTGGTGTCACCCGTGTCCCCCCAGAACCCACTGTCCTTGCTGACATGCTTGTGCAGCTCCAGGGTGAAGCTGCAGGGAGCAGAGCAGAGCTGGGGATGCCACGGGGGTACCAGCTGCTCCCCAGCACCAGGCCCCCATTCTGGAATGACCCAAGGGCTCCCTGCAGACCCCAGCCCATGCCTGGGGTCCTGCTGTCACCTCACCTGTCACGGAAGAGGAACTTGATGCCGGCCAAAGCCACGAGGAGCAGCACGACGAGGCGCAGCAGGTTCAGCCTGTGGCTCCGCTGGAGTGCCATGTGTCTGCAGGGCACACACAGGGGTCCAGCCCCATGGCACCACCTTCAGGGGTCCCCCACACAGCCTCACGTACCAGGCCCTGCACCTCTGACCAGGGCAGCACAAGACCCAGAGGAAGGGGACACAGGGGAGACCCCTCCCACCACCCTGGTCCCCATCGGGGACATCCCCAAAGGCACCCCGTGTCCCTCTCACCACGCGTGCAGCTCGGGGCTGGACCTTTGCCTGCAAGGGCACAGCCTTCTCGGGCCCCGACAGGGCAGGAGCAAAGCAGGAGGTGGCTGCAGGCCAGGTGCCCACCAGGGGATCCCCTCGGGCTGCCGTGTCACCTCCCACACGAGGGCCGTGTCACGGGGTGGCTGGGTGGGCTGGCATCACGCTGACCAGAAGTGGGAGGCAACACTACTGCGGACAGAGGAGACGTGATCAGGGACCACCACGGGACCGCTCCGGGGACAGGGACCGGCAACGGCACCGCCGGGGGCACCGCCGGGGAGAGGGCAGCAACCGGGACCCCCCCACCCCCGACCACCACCAAGGACCCGCAGGGAAAACACCAGAGGGGGGGGAAAGCCAAGCACCACCCGCTTCCCGCAGCCCCCTCGGGGGTCCTCCCTGCCCTCAGCACTGCTCCCGGGTGACAAGAGGGCAGCGGTGACAACTGCTGCCACCCCAGGAGCCCAGAGCCACCCCGCTGCGGGCAGCTCCTCTCCCACGGCCCCCGAGGCACACCGGGCGGGGAGGCAGCCCCAGACCCCTGCAAGCCGCACACGAGAAGCTCTGGCATAATTTCTGCCCTTTTTTCCCCCTTTTATTGCCGAGCCGGGGCTGTGCGGCAGGGCAGGGATGGAGCAGCACAGTTGCACCCCCGGGGAGCACCCCTGGCAGCTGCCACCACCCCCCACCCCTCCGCTTTTTCGGAGAGTCACCACCAAACGCTGACGAAGTTCGGGTTAAATTCAGCGTTGCCGGATTTGGGAGCTGAAAAGCAGATTTTGGGGGCACGTGAGCAGCCCAGCTGATGGGGAGGATTTTGCCCTCGCTGCCGGAGCTGTGGCACCGGGGCAGATCCACGCTGAGCCCCCGGCTCTCAATTAGTTCCTTTTCTTCGACACGGCCCTAATCAGGTCCCTGTGCTGCGGGGACAAATGTGTCACCCACTCCCTGCCCTTGCCCATCCCCATCCCCATCCCCTGCCTACCCCTGGATGCTGCTGGCAGCTCCAGCAGGGATGTGCCAGGCTGGGGAGGCATGCCAGCCCAGGGCTCACCTCTGCAGGGGGTTAGTGGCCTCCGGGCATGAGGACCCCAGCACCCAGAAAGCCATAAATCTGCACAGTGCTAATGGCGCTGCCATGGGAACGCAGCGCCTGATCGGAACAGGGGGAAATATTTCGACAGACGCTGTCCGCCCGCCAAGATTTGGCGTTTTCCATACGTGTTGAATTCTGTAAACAGACAACGAGCCCCCAGGGTTTCGGGCTCCCTGGCACAGCCCGGACGAGGGCAGGCGGGGCGGGCACACACCGGTGGCCCCTGTGCCCGAGGCAGACCCCAGCGAGGGCCCAGCTGATGGATGCTGCTGCCCTAACCTGTCACAACACCCTCTGGAGTTATCAGTGTGACATCTGCTGCTGCCAGCGCCCCGGGTACCCCTTGAGCATCCCCTCAGCACCCCGCAGGCGCCGCTGGACACTGGTCCCTGTGGCACTGGTCCCCACTGCGGCACTCGGCATCCCTGCATCACACCGGGCATCCCACCGAGCATCCCACCGAGCATCCCTGCATCCCAGCGGGCATCCCTGCATCCTAATGGGCATCCTTGCACGGCCCTGGCCATCCCACCGGGCATCCCTGCATCCCGTCGGGCATCCCTACATCCGTCCCCGCCCCGGTCCTCCCGGAGGCCCCGGTGATGCAGACAGTCCCTGTATCCCGACCCCACTGCGGCCCCGAGCATCCCCGGCTTCCCCGGCTACCCCGGCTTCCTCGGCCCTTACCGGCAGGTGCGGGGCCGCCGCAG
>JAAWXA010000035.1:778685-942272 GCA_038090715.1 Florisuga fusca | reverse complement strand
CCCTGGGCATCGTCCCCAGAGGGGGGACCCGGGTCCCCCCCATCCCTGGTGTCCGCAGGGTACCAGCACATCCGTATGTACGACCTCAACTCCAACAACCCCAACCCCGTCATCAACTACGACGGTGTCAGCAAGAACATCACCTCCGTGGGCTTCCACGAGGACGGGCGGTGGATGTACACGGGTGGGGAGGACTGCATGGCCAGGATCTGGGACCTGAGGTGGGCAGAGATGCTGGGACCCCCCGTACCCCCCCATGCAGCAGCACCCCGGGGTGGTGGAGCAGATCACACAGCTCTGAAACCTCTGCTCCCTCCTCCTCCTCCTCCCCACTGGGTTGCAGGTCTCGGAATCTCCAGTGTCAGCGGATCTTCCAGGTGAATGCTCCTATTAACTGTGTCTGCCTGCACCCCAACCAGGTGAGCACCCACCGTTTCCCAGCTCCCAGCCTTGCTGTGTCTCCCCTGGGTAAACCTGAGGGGCTGAGGAGCTTTACACTGGTGGTTTTCCTGGTGGCATTGCTGGACAAGCAGCAGACAGCTCCCTGCCCCCCAGGCTGCACTCCTGGAGGAGTGACTCCTTTGGGGTCACTGATGTCCAAGATCATCAGTAAGGGGATGTGATGGGAGTGGGGCTGGGCAGCTCCAGGGTGGCAGTGCTGCCAAGGAAAAGGATCTTGGGGGCCACGGGCCCCCCTTACCTCGAGGAGCTTGGTCAGATTTGCTGGAGGGTCACCAGTTGGTTCAGAAGCTGTTGATAAGGAAAGGCAGGGGCTGGGGAAAGGAGCTAGAAGATGCATTAAGGTGGAGGGTGGGGCAGATCAATACGTATCATTGCAGTGTGAATAACCCATCAGGTCCATTTGGTATTCAGAGTCCTGCAGGGCCTGAATATAGAGACAGATACGGGTTGCAGAGACAGCAGCAGAAGCCTTGATACAAAGCTGAGCAATAGAGATGTTTCTCTGCGTTTGATTCTGCAAAGGTTTCATGTTGCAAGTCCTGATTTTTGGACCAGATTTGAGATCAAATTATTTGGACCAGACTTGACATGGATGCTGCTGATGCTCCTGGAGTGCTGGTGCTGTGAAAATGCTTTGGATTTGAATATTTTTGCTGTACCTACATCTTACACATGAAATGATCACTAACCAAATGCTGCTGAGCTGGTGTGTGAGCAGAACCCAGGCAAGGATTCCGAGGGTGGCAGTGTTGGTTCAGAAAGCTCCATCACTCTGCAGTCCCCTGGCTGTAGCCACGCTCATCTTCTTATCCCAGAGAGAATTCCCAGGGCTTGGCAAAGCCACGACAGCTTCAGTGGCTGCACTTAGAGCTGCTCAGAAGGGGCTGAGGCGTCGGGGAGACGCTCCAGTGCTGTGCACTCAGCTCAACATATTGAGTGCTGGTTGTCTGCCTCAGAAAGAAGCTGTTGCTCACAGGCTCGGAGCCAGCTGTGCCTGATGACCTGATCTCCTCTAGGGATTCTGCTAAAATTATGGACAGTGCAGGACTGTTGATAAAAGCCCTGGTTTTAGTGGAGAGCTGCCAGCATTGTCTCCTGGTCTGAACATGGGATTGGAGCCAGGACTCCTGCCCTTCAGCTGGCTCTTGTCCTTCCCCTGAGAAGGGGAGAGAGAAAAACCCATTTAGGGTTGTGTTTGTCAGGTATCTGTGCACTCCTGAGTGCTTCAGTTGTTCCCTGGCCAACTTAGATCTTAGTGCCCACTCCTCAGACGTGCTGAAAATCACTTGGCTTCCGTGGCTGTTCCTGGGAGCTGGGGCTGTGCAGTGGAACTGGAAATGGGGATGATGAAATCAGCAAAGGTAAACAGCCTTTTTTTTTTTTCCAGAGTGCAACAGCAGGTTTGCACCCTGCTTGCTCTCGGTGTGCAGGGGCAGGTGCTGAAGCAGCTGTGGAATAATTAGGCAGAACAGGATCCTGATGCTTAAAACCAGAGCCAGGCTGAGCATTGCCTCGGGGCTGCTGCTCCTGGGGTTCTCCTCAGAGGGATGAGGAGGCTGCTGTTCCCCTGCAGGCAGAGCTGATCGTGGGTGATCAGAGCGGTGCCATCCACATCTGGGACCTGAAGACTGACCACAACGAGCAGCTGATCCCAGAGCCTGAAGTTTCAGTGAATTCAGTTCACATTGACCCCGATGCCAGTTACATGGCAGCTGTCAACAGCTCGGTGAGCCCCGGGGGGGATTTATGGTGCCTCCTGTGGGCAGGGCATCCCAGCTCTGCCCTCAGCATTGCTGTGCACTGGGCAGACATGGAAAGTCTGAGCTGCTCTTGGTGGGTGACCACCAGCCTGGGCAGAGATCCCCCTTGTCTCACCACAGGGAAACTGCTACGTGTGGAACCTGACGGGTGGTATTGGAGAGGAGGTGACCCAGCTGATCCCCAAGACCAAAATCCCAGCACACAACCGCTACGCCCTCCAGTGCAAGTTCAGCCCTGACTCCACGTGAGTGCCTGCCAGCCCCTCACCTGCCTGTCCTGGCAGCAGGGGCTCCTTCCCAGGCAGGCAGAGGCCAGCTGTGCCTCCAGCTGTTGGCTGGTGCTGGGGGAGCAGTGGGACAGGAGGCACCGGGGGTGGGATGCTGGCAGTGGCATCCCAGGCTGGTGCTCTGTGGTCTCAGGAAGCTTTGCAGCCAGGAGCTGCTGAGGATTGAGTTGCTGATCTCTGGGAGCAAAGGGGTGAGGTTGGTGACTCCTTGCCTGAGTCTGTTTGGCTGGAAGCTGAGGTGGTGCAGGTGTAAGGAGCGTGGCTCTGTTAACACAGGTCTCCAGCTGGTGCCTCTTCCAGGCCCTGGGGCACACAGCCTGACTCAGGAGGTTGCCCTCGTGTCTCTTCCTCACAGGCTCCTGGCTACATGTTCTGCAGACCAAACGTGTAAGATCTGGAGGACTTCAAACTTCTCTCTGATGACGGAGTTGAGCATCAAGAGCAATAACCCAGGGGAAACCTCTCGGGGCTGGATGTGGGACTGTGCCTTCTCCGGGGACTCCCAGTACATTGTCACAGGTGAGGAGCTGCTCTGCTCCTGCCTTCAGCCCACAGCCTGGGCCACTCCAGGGCCCTGCACTAGTGCAGGACTCAGCAGTTTCTCTCTTTGGGATGTTGCCAAACCTTCGTGCAGCAGCGTGCAAGGAGGGAGCACAAAGCCTCACTGCCACAGCACATCCTACTGACACCCCTCAGGGCTTTCCCTGTGCTGCAGAACAGCATCTCTTCAAACTGGAGAGATTAGCTTCATGTCTGCAGCTTGTTTGGCCCAGGAGCAATGCTACTTGCAGGCTCTTAGTGCCTCCAACACACATGGGATGTCATGTCCACACAACCCCTCTGCAACATAATTAAAACCTCAGGTAATGCAGAAATGCACTGAGCCCCCTGCTCTGCACAACCCCCTCACCTGTCACCAACACCTAATCATGGTGCTGAAGGAAGCAAGAGGAAAGTTTTGGGTTTTTTTTTAGAAAACTTGAAAACTATAAAGTGCAAAGGTTAATGCAATACATCCTACCTGTAACTTTGTGTTCCAGCCTCCTCTGATAACCTGGCCCGGCTTTGGTGTGTGGAGACGGGAGAGATCAAGAGGGAATACAGTGGCCACCAGAAAGCTGTTGTCTGCCTTGCCTTCAATGACAGTGTGCTGGGATAGATGTCATGTGTGGGAAGGAGAGGACCTCTGCTTGTCTGCCCTCGTCTCACAGTGGCCAGCACCCCCTCTGGAGCCAGAGACAGGCACCTGTAACCATCCCCTCTGTGGAGGGAGAGGGCTGGGGCTCTGGCAGAAGGAGCTGCAGCTGCCTGGGGTGAAACCAGGCTTCACCCCCAGCAGAGTGATACTGGAATCTGTGTGGAATCCAAGGGAGACCCCCAGGACAAAAGGGAATGGGAGGGGGAAGCAGGGTCCTGCTGAGGGGAGCTGGGGACGGCTCAGCTGGAGAAATCCCTCTGGCCTGGCTCCTGACAGCTTGGTGATGTTCTTCTGCCCCAAAGTGCAAACAGAATAAAAATCAGCCATCCTACGTGATGGAAGAGGCTGAGCAAAGAGTGGAAAGGCAGCAGCTGTTTTCTTGGTTTGCAATCCCTTTATTCAAAGTGTATTTCACAGACTTACTTGGAGAGCTGGACACAAAGCCACCCACCCCCGACAGAGTTAGAACCCTGGTACTGAGCAGGGCATGTAGCCATAAAACACCAGCTATCCATGTGATTCCTCTAGGCCTGGATCTCCTAATACCTACAAACAAGATGCAGCCCTGGAGCTGCAAATAAAATGTCTGTATGAGCAGAGTCCTCTTATTTTTCTAAACTCTCCTGAACTGCAACATGAAATCAGCAGGAAGCTTGTGGGGGATGCTGTAGGTGTTACCTTCCTTGCTGATGGAATCAGAGGCTTTGCAGCAATCCAGTTCAAGTGTGTAGAGCAGTGAGAGGATATCTGCAGGCACGGGACTTACTCGGGGAGGTAATAAAAGCAGATAGAGACACAAATGTTGCTTGGAAAGCAGATGTCAATGCAAAGGTAGATCAGGCGCTGCCTCCCCGGACCTGCCAAGGGAGCAAGGACAGAAACAGGGTGAGAGGAACAAATCCCTGGGGGAGACAAATCCCTGGGGAGCCAAACAAGTGGGAAGTGACCTCGTTAAAGCTGGAGTAGGACAGAGCAGACTGTGAGCTGGGGGAGCTGGAGGTGGCCAGTGCTGAGCCTGGGCACACAGCAGGCTGGGTGCTGTGCCTGGTGAGGGGGCTGCACTGCCTGGGCAAGGGGCTCAGAGCCTTTCCCAGCTGGCTCCCTGGCTTCCCACAGGCTGGGGGAACAAGCCAGAGCTTGGCAATCTCTGAACAATGGTTTGATTCTGGACTAGAGGTGACTTGTCCCTGTCCTGAGCCTTGGCAGCCTGTGCTGGGACACGCAGCAGCTTTGTGCAGCAGAGGCTGCTCCTCTTCCACCTGCTACAAACACCACCTACAACTTACCCTCCCCTCTCCTGACCCAGAAGATGGATGTCTGCTCACACAGGGTCTGGACTGCCTCCCCCAGGCTTTTGGGGTCCACCTCTTCCCCTGCCACGATGCCCAGGAACTCCTGGTAGTACTTGGTCTGGTTGTTCTGTAGCAGCTGAGCAGCCTGAAACAAACATCCCCATCAATCCATCCATCCATCCATCCATCCATCCATCCATCCATCCATCCATCCATCCCTCCCTCCCTCCTGAAGCACTGTGCTCCTCAGGGCCAGGTCCCCAGCACCCCTACCAGGACCCCCAGAGCTCCCCAGCTCTCGGGGGTGCTGGGTTCTGCCCGTGCTCTCCTGGCTGGGTGGGAGCCTCAGGTGAGGGACAAGGAACCCCCAGGAGCCCCTTATTAAAACGAAGAGCAGGTGACAGGGACACAGATCCATGGGGCTCTCTGGCTCCTTGAAACAGGACCTGGTCCCCCCCCACCCCTGCATCCCTTCCCATTGTGCTCAGAGGGGCTGGGTACAGCAGTTGCTCCTCCAGCTCTTTCCCCTCTGAGCTGATAACAAACCCATTTTGTTGGGTTTTTTATTGTTTTTTGCTGCTCACCCTGGGGGGACACGTCCCCCTCCCTCCCCCAGCCTCCCACTCTGCCTTCCCACAGGACACAAACCACCCACAGGGTCTCATAAAACCAGGAGCTGCTGCCCTGAGCCCAGCACCACAGACACAGCAAAGCACCAAACAAACCCCCTCCCCAGCAGGGAATGGCACTGGGATGTGTGCCGGGAGGGTCATTTGGGATCTGGGTGTGCAGGGTCCCTGCTGCAAACACAAACCCACCAGGAAAGAGCCTCCAGCTGGCTGGGATCCAGCCCAAAGCCCAACTCATCACCCCCCTCTGCTCAGCCACCCCAGGGAATGGCCACAGAGCTGCTCACTGCGTGTTCAGATGTGTTGAGAGATGTCTGGAGGGTCTGGAGGTCCCAGGAATCCATCCTCCTCAGGTAGCATGTGTGCTGCTCCACTGGCTTGTAGCAGACATAGCCCTGGAGAGAGATCATGGCCCGTGGCAGAGACTGGGGCACACACCTAGGAACCCCAGAAACGACATCCCCCTGGTGCCCTGCCTTGTCTTTCCTAACTAAAGGTGCAGAGAAAAGCACCCAAGAGTAGCTGGCTGATGTTTTTCCTGGTCTACATCTCCATCTCCCAGCCCAGCATCCTGGGCTGCTCTGCTTGTTCCCAGGCTGGAGGGGCAAGGGGGGGGTGGTGGTCCCAGCACTCACGTTCCTGCTGTCATACAGCACCACGGCGCTGCGGTTGCTCTCTGAGGTGATGTAGTAGGTCACAGTGCTCCTGGATTTATCCACCAAGGCTGTCTGGTTCCTCAGCAGGTCCTGCTGGCCCTGGGGCCTGATCCGGATCAGCTGTGACCCAGCCTGGTGCACAGAGAGAGGGGGGGGGAAGGCAGCACCGACCCTCAGCTCTGTGCCTGCCTCCAGCATCCCCATCCAGACCCTCCTGCTGGTCCTCCTGGCTGATTTCCCAGCAGGGAGCAGCAGGCAGACCCTGCCCCTCACCCCAGCCACAGGAGGGAACCAGCGTGGGGAGGGGGCTGCAGGCGATGCACTCAGACCCCTCTGATTTAAGCAATGCCTCCTGGCAGGTGTGCTGCAGGGGTGAGCAGCCTGTGCTGCCAGCACCTGCCCTGCACCAGGACCTGCCCTGCAGGCTGGAAGCCACGGGGGGATCAGCCAAACCCAGCCCTGACCTCCTCCTCCATCCCTCAGGAGGAGGCTCCCTGCCTGCTCCGGGATCCTGTACCTGGGCAGAGCTGGGGGAGAAGCTGAGAACCCCCAGGATGCTGATGCCAACAACTGCAAAGAAGAAGCCAATGGACAGGATGATCCAGAAGGTCCTGGATGGAGCTGGGAGGTGTGCTGCAGCTCTCCTGTCCTGGAGCCAAGGCAAGAGGAGGAAAGAGCAGGAGTTAAAAATCCAGCCTGCTCCTGATTCTTCTTCACCACAAACCCCACTTTCCACTCAGGACACCAACATGAGTGCAAGCAGCAGTGGCCAGAACACCCCAGAGCCCCACAGGCACTTCCATCCCCAGGGATGGGGATTCAGATCCCTCCTGCTGGTGAGCAGCTCTCCCCTCCTCTGCCTGGGGAAGGACACACAAAGCCCTGAGGAGAGGCTGGAGCAGGAAGGTTTCCACCACCTGGGGCTGCTGCTGCAGATTCAATTATTTTGGTTTATAGAAATCCCCAGGAGAACCATCAGCACTGGAACCAGGCCCTGGGTAGTGTGATCCCTCTCCCTCCCAGGTATTCAGTGTTTTATTTCCTTGAGGAGTTGTTCTCCAGGCAGACCAGGCTGATACTTGAAGCAGAAGAGCTTGGCAGCCCTGGGGCATTTCTAAGTGGCTCAATTAAACTTCACTTTAATTCATATATTGAAACAAATTTAACTTAATAACACAGAAAATCATTTTTTACAAGGCAGAAAGAGTGTGCTCTCCACAAGAGAGTCTCGACAACACTTAAACAAGGATCTGTTCCTCAGTCTTCCAAGGAGAAATTCAATAAATGCCCGTGGTTGGATTTGCTGCAGATGCACAGGGAAGGGGCTCGTCACCCCCCTGGGCCAGCTACTGATTTTTTCAGTAATACATTACCCCAGATACCTCCCAGCAGACAAGCAGCAAGTCTTAACCCAGTTAAAACCACACAAAGCTGAAATCTGATCAACTCAGACACAGCAGAGCCCCAGCCCTGAGGGACAGGCAGGTTTTTCATAGGTAACCAAACTTCCCCAGGGGCAAAAAAACCCCATACAGCAGGTCCTGGAGGTCACAGCTCACCCCAGCACAGAGCCTGGAGCAGGGGCTGGAGCTCTGGGACATCTCTCACTGGGTCACTCTGTCCTCTCACAACATCAGCTTATGCTGTGTAAGTCAGTCCAGGCACTTAATAAGAATAAAAAATCCAGGTGGACAGTGAGCTGAACTGCAGAGTGCTCATCCCCAACCTCACTGGGACCACTGGTTCATCCCCAGCCTCACTGGGACCACTGGTTCAGCCCCAGCCTCACTGGGATCACTGGTTCAGCCCCAACCTCACTGGGATCACTGGTTCATCCCCAGCCTCACTGGGATCACTGGTTCATCCCCAGCCTCACTGGGACCACTGGTTCAGCCCCAGCCTCACTAGGACCCCTGGTTCAGCCCCAACCTCACTGGGATCACTGGTTCACTGGTTCAGCCCCAACCTCACTGGGATCAATGGTTCATCCCCAACCTCCCCAGGGCCCCGGGGACACCTCAGTCCCAACAAGAGGAATCAGGGAAGCAGAGAGCAGGGAGTTTCCCCCCCGTGGCAGGGGGACCAGGGCCCCTCACCCTGGTTTCAGGGCCCCTCACCCTGGTGTCAGGGTCACTCACCGTGGTGCCAGCATGGCTGGAGCTGTCCCTGCTCTCCATCCTCCTCCTCAGAGCAGGACCCGGGTGCTGCAGCTCTGCCTCCCGGGGTTCTGCATCACCCCCAGCTCCGGGAAAACCAACCCCTGCCCCTGGGAAAGGTCATCCCGGGGGAGCAGAGAGCTTCCCAGCCAGCACCTCCTCAGCTCCCAGCCCCGGGCAGGTGAAACCCTAGAGCTGGCAGGTGGGGAGGTGAGGGGCTGAGCGCTGCTGTCAGCGGGGAAACCCGCCTGGGGCAGGGGGGGACAATGGGGGACTTTGTCTGCACCCTCCTGCCCGCTGCCAGGCCCCGGGGGGAGCCTCAGGAAGGGAGACAATGAACAGAGCAAAGGGGCAGCCTGCCCTCCCCAGCCCTCCCCAGCCCTCCCTCCTGCATGTCAACGTCAGCTTCGTGCTCCCTGGGATGGAGCCAAAGGTTTGTCCTGGGGAGTGCTGCCCCCCCTGCCCCCCAGACATGGCCTTGTGTCACCTCCTGCCCCCCCAGACATGTTCTTGTGCCACCTCCAGCCCCCACTACACCCCCATACATGGTCTTGTGTCACCTCCTGCCCCAGACACAGCTGTGTGTCACCTCCTGCAGCCCCTGCACCCCCAGACACAGCTGTGTCACCTCCATCCCTCCAGGCAGCCCGAGCCCGGGGAGGTGGGAGCTCAGCTCTGGGGTTACAGCCACATCCCCAGCAGCATCACTGCCCCGTGGCTCCCAGCTCACCAGCTCCTGCCTTCCCCCAGCAGCCCCCAGGAGCTTTGTGTTTCTGAGATGTCCCCAGGCAGATGTCACCAGCTGAGCAGAGCCCAGGGGAGGCTCAGCAGCACTCCTGCACGTAGAATCTATCAAGAGAAAAATACAGATTTTAGCTGTTCCCCTATCAAACGGGTCCCAGGGAGGAGTGTGGCTCATCCTGGAGGGTTTTGTCACCCAAGCACTAGCCAGCCCCCTCCCCACCAGTTGAGGTCACTGTCACATCCCAGCACACTGCCACTGGGGGACACCAACTCCCAGCTCCAGACCACCCCAGACCTCAAGGCTGTGGCCAGGCAGAGCTGGGCAGCCCCAGTGCCACCCCTGAGCCTCAAAAACCACATTCCAGGCTCTGGATTCCCTCCCCTGCTGCTGCACCTGAGCATCCACACAAACCACCACATCCCCCCCCTCCAGAGCTCCAGAGACACCAGCACAAAAGGAGACAAGGGCAGGGGAAAGCAGGTTTCTGAGTTTAATGTGGATTCAAGTAGAGGCTTAAAAACCGTTTGGAAGCAGACAGAGTTCTGGAGCAGCACTGGCACCTTCAGCAGCACATTCCAGCAGAGGTGACTGGAGGTCAGTCCCCTCCTGGCCCAGGGTTCCCCTGGGTGCTGGCCACTTCACTGGGCAGGTTCTGACATCCTGAGTACCACAGGACCAGAACCAGCCCCCCCTGGTTGGACCCTCCCTGCACTGAACCCCCCGTTGTCCATTTCCACCTTTACCCAAAGTGGAAGTTCCACCTCCAGGTGTTTCTTTACCTGGTCCCAGTTTTTCCAGCTGGAAATGGGAAGAGGGGAGGGACTGTCTGTGCTGCTGCACACACACACACACACCAACCCCCCCCAGGTGCAAACAAAGAGCCTTTGACAAGATCCAGCTGACATCCTGGGAACACTGAGGGACTGCAGGGTTATTGCTGCACAAAGGAGGTGCTGGTGCTGGTTTCCAGTGTCTGAGTGGAAGGAAATGGCACTGGCACCCTGCCAGAGCCACCCAGCTACCAGGGGGAGGTGAAGGAAGAAGGACAGTGCTTAGATTTTCCTGCAAGAGTGGAATCTGTGGAATAAAAGCTGTTATTTGCATATATGTCATTTCTCACTTGATTTGGGTAATGCCAAAACCTTCACCTGTGATTCAGCCAGCAGAAAAACCTCCCTGGGAGCCTGAGCTCTGCATCACCCAAACCCATCTGAAGATCAAACTGAGATCATTCCTTGAGCAAGCAAGCCAGAAGCCACCCCAGCCCAGCAGCCAGGTGCCCTTGGAAGACCTTCCCCTGGGGTATTTAAAGGAAGCACAAGCTGCTGTCACCCCCAGCCAGCACCCAGGATTATCTGGGAGCAAAGCTGAACTACACCCCCCCGGGGCTGAGCTCAGTCCTGATCCTGCAGCTGCAGCCAAGGAGATGCTGAGGGAAGGGCAAGAAGGAACTGAGTACTAATCCAGTTGTTCCTGGGCAGCAGGAGGTGTGAGGGACAGGCCTGTGGGGTTACAGACTTCCTCCATGACCAACTGCAAAAGCTTGAGGAGAATTATCCTAGAGAGATTGGGATTGGAAGGGACCTTAAAGATCACCTAGTTCCCAGTCACTGTGAGCAGTGAGGTACATTCCTCTTATCCTCCCTTCTGGGAAATGATATATTACCATATACTATATTTAAATTTATATTTTAAATATAATCTGATATATATTTAGGAAGGGGAAGGGGGGGCCTTGCACCTACGTGTGCTTCACACGTACCCCCAACACCTGGACACACACAGGAGGCACACTGTGTCCCCTGACCCCCACCACAAGTGCAGTTCCAGGCTCAGGCCAAGGACACAGGCTGCAGTTTCCATGCCCTGAGGTGCCCCGTGGAGCAGGCTGTGCTGTGAACAGGACCTCATCTGGAAAAGCCACCAGGCTAAGGGCAAAGGCTCATTGCACCACCCAGCAGGGGTGTTTCCAAACACTGCTGCCAAGTTCCCACACACCCCAGGAGTCCTTTCCCTGAATAAATCAGACTGAGCCCTGGCCCCCCCAGCCCAGGACACCCCATCCTGAGCTCTGCTTAGCTCAGCCTAGAGAGGACAAGGTGAGCATCACACACACTGGGGACAGATGTGGTGCTTATCATTAAAAATTTAAAAACAAATGAAAAAGCCCCAGGAGGGGGGGGACACACCGTCATGCCCTCTTCATTTCAAAGTGCATTTAAAGACTGAGGTGTAAACAGCATCATACTGAGAGGACAGGGAGGTGAAACAGCCAGGGGATGCTAACTGGAGGGGGTACCTAGTGAGCAGCTCACTGCCACCAGGGGCAGAGGGCTGGGGGGGCTCTGCTACTCCCCCAGGGCAGGGAGGAGGTCAGCCAGGCTATCCACGTAGTAATCAGGAACCAGGCTCTGCTGGGCTGGGCAGCTGCTCTCCTGGTGCTCCTTCACCTCCTCCAGCGTGGAGACCCCGGTGAGGGTCAGGAGGGTGGTGAGGCCACAGGTGGTGCCCATCAGGATGTCTGTGTCCAGCCGGTCCCCCACCATGATGGTGCGGGAGGGCTCGATGGGGAACTCGCCGGCCACGCAGTCGAACATGTACCGGTTGGGTTTGCCCACGATGATCGCCTCCCGCTGGGCAGCCGTCTCCACCGCCCGCACCAGGCAGCCCGTCCCTGGGGGCAGCAGAGGAACCGTCAGACAGAGCGGGGAAAGGATCCTCGGCACCCCCAGACACCTCGGGAAAGGGACTCTGCGGGCAGGAGGTTTGTCCCGGGGTGAAGGAGCAGAAATTCCGCCTCTTTCAGGGGAAGGAGAGGGGAAGGGACTGGGGAACCGGGCACTGCCCTTGCCCTGAGACCATTAAAAAAAAATATATATATATTAAGGGGAATATTTTAAGATATCTCAGCAAACAAATTCGTTTTAAAAATCACCTGACCTGAAGGGAAAGCAGCAAACCCCTCACCCCGCGGGCTGCAGCCTGGGCTCTACCCGTTATTTCATTTATTTTATACCATCAGGTGAAAACCTCAGGTCCTTGATGTGCCCCCAGCCCGGGATCCCCCCAGACCCCCGGGATTCACCACGGGGAACTCGGAACTTCCCCCAGAGCCCCCTCCAGCCCCCCGGGGTCTCGGAACCGCCCCCAGAGTTCCCTCCAGACCCTCGGGATTCGCCATGGGAGACTCGGAACCTCCCCCAGAGCCCCCTCCAGCCCCCCGGGGTCTCGGAATCGCCCCCAGAGTTCCCTCCAGACCCTCGGGATTCGCCATGGGAGACTCGGAACCTCNCCGGGGAGCAGAGCGGAGCCCCCTCCCCGCGGTCACCCCGGGGCCACCGGGAAAGGCGGAGCCCAGGGACCGCGTTTCCCTGAGCCCCTGCCCGCATCCCCGGTGTGTCCTGAGCCCCTGCCCGCATCCCCCGGTGTCTCCCCGAGCCCCTGCCCGCATCCCCCGGTGCCTCCTGACCCCTCCCGCATTCTCCCGCAGATGAGGCAGACGTGCACAGGTGCGGGCGGTGCCAGGCGGAGTTCAGCTCTCTGGAGGAGTTCGTGCAGCACAAGCTCCAGAAGTGCTGCCAGCGAGCTCCGGAGCCTCTGACGGCCGCACCGGCGGGGCTGCTGGGGCAAGAAGCACAAAAGGTGACAGACAGGCTTCTCCTCCAGCCCGGGCTGAAAGTTATTCGGACGCAACGGTCCGTGGGGTTGGGGGGAGAGGACGGAGGGCGCGGTGGCTGCGGGGGTAAGGGGAGCTGGCTGCTAAAATGTCATCTGTCACCGCAGGGCCTCCCCGCTGCCGAGGAGCCGATAACTGTCGCTCATATCGTTGTTGAGGCGTCGTCAATAGCAGAGGAGATCGGCAACGCGTCTGCCATCGTAGGTGAGCTCCGGGAGGCCCCCCCAGCCCGCGGGGAGGGAAGGGTTCGCTCCTCCCCTCCTCCTCCTCCTCCTCCTCCGTCTGAGGGTGCGGTGACACCACGGCTGTGTCACCTCCGAGGGGTGAGAGGCAGCCCCGGGCTGGCTTTGCAGATTCTCTCCTCGAATGAATACAAATTCGATCAAAGAGCCACTCCAGCAGTGTCCCTTTTAACAGTTATGCTGCAGCTCTGTGCAGAGGCAGAGGTGTGTGCACCTGCTCCAGAGGTGCCTCTTTTTCCTTCCTGCTGCCTGGAATGCTGGAGCAGCAGGAGGAGCTGGGGGGTGAAGCTCTCCTCTGCACAGAACCTCACTGTTGTGCCACCCTCTCCCCAGGCAGTGGGCACATCAAAGAAGTCATCGTTGCAGGAGACCATGTGTTTGAAAACCCCAACGGGCAGGGTGATGGGGAGGTCAGTGAGGAGCAGGAGCAGGAGGTGGAGGTGGCCACGGAGCTGATGAAGGTGAAGCTGCTGGTGAACAAAGAAGGGCGCTACGTCTGCGAGCTCTGCCAGAAGACATTCAAAACAGTGAGTAGCACTGCTGCTGGGGCTGCTGGGCAGCTTGGCTCAGCTGCTGCTAAAGACAGAGCTCTCCAGACAGCAGTGTGCTGCTCTGCTGCGTGCCCCCTTCCTAAAGGGGAAGTTCTGCTTTCTGTTGCTGTTCCTTGCAGCTGAAGTGTAAAAGCAGTAACTCTCTGGGACACCTTTTAAGGTGAGGTTCCTCCTGCAGGCCAGCATCCTCAAAGCTCACATGATCACCCACAGCAGCAGAAAGGACTATGAGTGTAAACTCTGTGGCACTTCCTTCAGGACAAAAGGCTCTCTGATCCGACACCACCGGCGGCACACGGGTAAGGCAGGTCCCCAAAACCTCTGCTGTGGGGGGTTATATCCAGCTGAGATTCCATGGGATGTAGTGCTGCTGGAGCTCCCCCATCTCTGGGGTGCTGGGAGAAGCCCTGGAATAAGCTCCCTCTGCTCACTGCAGCATGCTGAAAACATTCTTCTACCTTAGAGCTAATCCTGGCTGTGGTTGGTTTAATACTCCTGATTCTTGCCATTTCCAGATGAAAGACCTTACAGGTGCAAGAAATGTGGGAAAAGCTTCCGGGAATCGGGAGCTTTGACTCGGCACCTGAAATCCCTGACACCTTGCACTGAAAAAATCTGCTTCAATATGAACAAAGAAATAGTGGTCAAAGAAGATCTGCCAGCAGGTCAGTGATGCTGTCAGCCCCTGCCTCTTGGCTGGTAAGACCACGTGAAGGATCAATTCTTTCCCAGTCAAGAAACAAAAATATTTTTGTCTCCATCTTTTGTACTGGAAAAAGTAATCCAGGGAGCTCAGCTGTGAACCAGAAGGCTGTGTAGCCAGGTGCTCACTGTGAAGGATGTTTGGGAATCCAGTACACAGATGCCTCGAGCAGGCACCTGAGGGGCTGGGACACTTTTTGTGGCAGTGCTCGGGGTGATGCAGGGTGGCAGCATGCTGAGAGGTTCCTGGTGCTGCTTTCCCTGCAGGATCCTGTGGTTCCAGCACAGACACTGTTCCCGTGCTGTCCAGTGAGCCCATGGAGCCCTCCCCTGTCATCCATCTGGTGACAGATGCAAAAGGCAACGTCCTCCGTGAGGTCCATGTCCAGATGCAGGAACTTCCTGTTGTAGATGGCAAACCTCTGGACCAAGAGGTGAGTGTTGAGGTTTATGAAGCCTTGAGAAGTGTTTCACCTCATTAACAACATTTGACCCTTCTTGGTGGGAGCAAAGGCTTACCAGGCCTTGGATGGGATGTCTGCAGAGGAGAGAGGCACCTCACCTTCCTCCCCACTCTGAGATCATTCCCTCTTTCACCTTTCCACCTGCACCACAGAATCAGACACGTTAGAAAATGACTTGCAGCAATTTGTTGTAAAAACCCCAAAGGTCTGAGTGTGTGTGCTGTAGCAGAGAGTTTGTTCCTTCAGCAGGCACAGCCTGAGGAGCTGCCATGCGAGGGAGAGGTGAACAGTGAGAACCTGCTGAGACAGGCCATGAGGAATTCAGGGATTGTGATAGAGAGGGTGGCTGTGGAGGAGCTGCAGAAGCCTGAAGAACCTCCTGTGGCTGCTGCAGAGGAACTGGGAAACGACGTGGTGGAAGCAGAAGAGGAGCCCTGTGGGGAACAGTGTGTTGAAGTAGAACAAACAGAATTGGTAAGTTCTGTAAAGAGATGAATTTTTTAACCTTCCTTAGCTGTAGGCAGCAGTGTTGCCTCACTGCCCTGCACATTACCTCTGCCTGGGCCTCCATGCCAGTTTTTACAGCTGTGCTTTCAGTGCAGTGTTGAGCATGCACACATGCTGGCTCTCTCCTCTTGACAAGTCTCTTTTTAGCAATCTCTTAACAACATAGATCTTCCATTTTAATGGGGAATGTGGTTAGCAACACCTGTGTGCACACCAGTGCACAAGACATCCGTGCTGTCCCATTTTCTTTCCCACAGACAGATGCAGAAAGAACCAACGGGTACAAAAGTTACGTTTGCCCTCAGTGTGACGAAGCCTTCAGTGAAGCTGCTTCCCTGGAAGCACACATCAAAGGTCATTTAGGTAAAGCTCTATTCCTTAAGCTGTTGTCTAAAACGTGCTGGGACTCACTGTGATCTTAACCACAGCCCAGCCTCTCTGTTTCCAGTTCTGTGCCTCTACGTGGCCGTTCGCTGTGCAGATTTTGCAGTTCCAAGCTGCAGCTGCTGCTTGGAAGGTACTAAAGGCCTTGAGAGCAAAATTTGAGCAGAATTCACTTCCAAACGAGACAAAGCTCACACACACACTTGAAAGTACAGTTTCCCTCCTCCTCTGGGTTACATTTTGGTGCAGAGTTGACTTGCAGCATGTACCACAGGCACGACAGGCTGGTGCAGCCAGGCACTCTCTCTTTCTCTAGATTACAAGCCTTTTAAGTGTGAGGAGTGTGGCAAAGAGTTCACAAAGGGCTACCTGCTGAAGAAGCATCAAGAGGTGCACGTGAACGAGCGGCGTTTCCGCTGTGGGGAGTGTGGGAAGCTCTACAAGACCATTGCCCACGTCAAGGGGCACCAGCGAGTGCACTCCGACGAGCGGCCCTACTCCTGCCCCAAGTGTGGCAAGCGGTACAAGACCAAGGTGGGTGTGCTTCTCCCCGGCAACAGAGTGTCCTCTCCAGAGCCAGGGTTTGGGAGAAAGCAGGAGGCTTTGCTCCTGAAACAGCCAGTGCCAGCTCACCTGCCTCCTGCAGAAGCAGAAGCTCCAGGAGGTTTTGTTTTAGGGGGGAAAAGAGGGACAGTTGGAAGAAAACTTTCACGTTCGTGAGGAAACTTCCTCCACATATAAAACAACTGCCTCCTCCTCAGCATCATAATAATAATAAAAAAGAAGCCAAGTATCGTGCCTTACACAAGAGGAAGTCCTCAAAGATGCTTTTACCCTGGCAGCTAAACCCCTGCCTGTTCTGAGGTTGTCCTTCCCTTTCACTGCCCTCTTTTGCCCTCTCTCTCTCCAGAACACCCAGCAGGTCCATTTCCATACGACCTGCCTCATGCAGGAGCAGAAGCTCCAGGAGGAGGTTTTGTTTTAGCGGGGAAAAGAGGGACAGTTGGAAGAAAACTTTCACATTTGTGAGGAAACTTCCTCCACATAAGAAAACAACTGCCTCATCACCATTAAAAACCAGGCAAGCATTGCAAGTACCACGCCTCACACAGGGAGAAGTCCTCAAAGATGCCGATTTTCACCCTGGCAGCTAAAATCCTGCCTGTTTTGAGGTTGTCCTTCCCTTTCACTGCCCTTTTCTCCCCTCTCTCTCTCTCCAGAATGCCCAGCAGGTCCATTTCCGTACACACCTGGAGGACAAGCCCTACGTGTGCCAGTACTGCAGCCGGGGGTTCCGGGAGAAGGGCTCCCTGGTCCGGCACATCCGGCACCACACCGGGGAGAAGCCCTTCAAGTGCTACAAGTGTGGAAGAGGCTTTGCAGAGCATGGCACCCTCAACAGGCACCTCAAAACCAAAGGTGAGGTGGCAAAGCTTGTCTGCCTTCTGGCTGGGTTTGGACAAGCTGCTTTTTGGCTCAATAATGGTGTTTCAGAGTGGGTGTAACAACCCTCACCCGAGGCTGTTTGCTTACCTGCATTGTATTGTTTTCAGTCTGCATTAATGAATGTTTCTGGTGTGGTCTGACCAAAAATAATGCTGAACAAATAGCCCAAAACTAGTTCTAATGTAACATCTAAACAACAAGGACAACCACAATACCATTTGCATTAAGAACCTGACTGCAGGAGTGCTGCAGACTCTGCTCCAGACTCTGCCTGAAGTGGTCTCTGCCACTGCCCTGAGTGGGGAAGACAGACCCTAAACAGGAGTCTACCCCCAAGGGTGCAGTCTGTTCCCATGGCTGTACACAAAGAGGGAGATAATTAACGTTTTCATTAAGTAGTGCCAGAGAGAGCTTGATTTCTGTGTTAGGATGAGGTGGGAGGGCTGTCAAGCTGATGATGTGGCACATGTTGTTATGGTTAAACTTGCCAACTGTGGGGGGTTTTTTGGCATTAAATTTGTACTCATTTGGAGGATTTATGAAATCCTGTAAAAAACACAAAGTATGGACGTTCTGCAGGGAAAATATCTGAAGTAGAGTGAGTACTCACAGATAATCTGGGTTGATGGGACTGGTTACACTGGACCTCCTGCTGCCTGGTCTGCCTTGGTGGGGTCAGAGCCTGTTGTCTGGTTGCTGGTCCCCTGTCAGCAGCAGCCTGTCAAAGGTCTTGTTTGTGCTGCACAGCATTTCCCAGGTCCTTCTGTATTTGAGATGGTTATGAAAAAATAATATTTTGTTATTTTTTTTCCTGGCATTTTCGGAACACCACTCAGGTGGCTGCCTCCTTGCTTTGAAGGAGGTGGAAGAGGCAATGGTGTCTGAGGAGAGTCAGTCCTGTCTGACAGCCTGGCTGCAACAGTCATCTCTGAGGATCCTCACACAGTTCTGGTGGAGTTTTCTTCAGTGGTGGCAGACACTCAGGACTACATCATTGAGGTGAGAAGTGGACAAAACAGCCTTCTCTGTTGGAGCTGGGCATGCTGTGTGTCAGGAAGAGCTGCAGTTGTGCAGGTCTTCTGATCAGCTGTCCCTCAGCTATCACCTCCTTTCTCCCATTTCTATTTAGCTTACTTTGTGCAGAACAATCTCTGTGGCTTTTTACCTGGCAATGAATTACACGTTTTGCTTTCTCCCCCTCCATGGCAAAGAGCCAGCACTCACCTGTGCAGAGTAGCAGTTTGTTTATTGAGTCCCTTTAGAGCTGCCATCATTTTTCTCCAGTAGGAGAAAATCTGCCAGTTGGCTGAGTCCTGCTGGGAGAGGATGTTCCCTCTCAGTTATTTGTGAGCACTTTGCATGCAGCTCTGAGTAATGGGACTTGGGGGGAATTTCAGGGAATTGTTGTCATTAGCTGCTGCACCTGGGGAGAACAGGAAGACTTTCCTGGAAGATCTTAGTGGCTTATATTTTGGTAATAAAAGATTTTTCTGTAATAATCTAAAAAGGGACTCGTCATATTTTGTCTTTCAAGACTGCTACTGAAGACATGGAGACAAGTGAAGCTACTGAAATCATAGAGGGAACAAGGCATGAGGTAAGGCAGCCACATAAACTATTGCTCTGGGGACTTGCAGGTGAAATACATGACTTCTAGTCTCTGAAAGTCATGCCAAATAAATCCCATGTCTGGGCATGTGTTCAGGGTTTTCCATCACCAGTTCCACTTGCTGTGGGCAGCTCCTTGCTGGTGAAATGTCTTCAGTGAGAGGAGGTGTGACATGTCCCAGGAGTTCATGGGGACTTGGGTGAATGGCAGGAGGAAACTGGAATGAAAATGGCAGGAGGAAACTGGAGTGAAGTGCTGCTTGGTGTGCTGCCCTGCTGGTCACCAGGCCCTCTCTGTGGTGATGAGAACTCTCTGTACTTCTGACACTACCCTGAGAGGTAACGTGGCCTTTCCTTCCCTTCGTGTAGGTGGACAGCCACATTATGAAGGTTGTACAGCAAATAGTCAATCAAGCAAACTCTGGTCACCAGATCATTGTCCAGAATGTCACCGTGGCAGAAAGCTCTGAAGTGACCACAGACACTGCAGACACCATCACCATTGCCACCCCTGAGAGCCTGACTGAGCAGGTGGCCATGACACTGGCCTCTGCCATCGGGGAGGGAGCAGTGCTGGCCACAGAGGGGAGCATCGAGACAGAAGAAGCCACAGTGACAATGGTGGCATCTGAGGACATTGAAATCATGGAACATGGAGGAGATTTTGTCATTGCCACCCAGGAGGGGGAGGTGGAAGTCCAGACTGTGATTGTTTGATGCCCAGTGTGCAGGTAGGGACAGATGTTAAAACTTACTGTTTTCCTCCAGTCTGGGGAATTTGATCAGTCCTGAGTTTGCCATTAGAATTGTTCAGAGAGCAAGGGAGAGAATGCTGCCAGAGGGAAGTGGCTGAACAGCCCCGAGGTGGTTTCTGTTTAAAAAGCAAATCACAGTAGTTAAAAACCTCTCTGAGGCCATGCTGTGGCAGTGACTGATCCAACAGGCTCCACATCTTGTACAACTGCCTCAAACAAAGGAAGATCCTTTGCAAAGCATTTCCTTCTGGCCACAGGCCAGCAGCTTTCTGGTGTTGAAAAGGATTCAGAAAGTGAAGCAAATAATAAGGGTCTCAGAAGAGATGACAATCGTATGCATTTAAATCAAGAAAACCAAACCTAAGGAGTTGTGGTGTGCATTCACCACCACTCAGAAACTTCTATGCCTTTAACCTCACTTCTTTAGTCCTCCTAAGGCATGGTACTGCAGTATTTTTGTTTTATTTTCTATCCTGGACAAGTAGCCTTATGTACTGGTCTCTGACAGAATGCATCATTGTACCCTCGCAGTGCCAGGCAGGCTGCTCTGAGAGCCAGTCTGTCAGGGGTAAAGCCATATTGTATAGGATTTTTTAAAAAAAACATATATGGATTTTTAATTACCTATTGTACAGATTTGGCATGTAAATAAATACATTTAAAAAATAAAGTTATTTAAAGTTCTTACTATATTTTTCCAGTTTCTGCTCTGTTACCACACAAACAGAATAACTTCTGGCAAGGGAAGGGAACAGGGCCACATTATGCTTTAGAAACCCTCCTCTTTGGGTGGGTCAAACACTGTTTTTCCCAAAATAAGCCCAAGTCTCTAAAAGCAGCAGGTACATCCCTGCTCTGGAGATCTTGCAAGTGATCCCTCGTCCAGCTGGCTCCAGTTCTGTACCTCTGTCTGAGAAGCCTGACAGGCCACTGTCACAGCCCCTTCATTTTTGGAAGACTGGAGGTTTTTGTGGAAAGGTGGTTTCCAAGTACTTCATCAAACCCCAGTAATTGTTTACAGGAGGTATTTGGTCCATCAAAGCACACTTCTGAACCAGCCATGCAAGAAGTCTAAAAATGCACACGTAAAGTATTAGATCTTCAGGTTTTCTTCTTTCTTTCCAGCAGTGTAGGAGGCTTAAAGATTTCCTTTAAATTCATCCAGACTCCCCTAGAATAAATGTTTTTGTAGACCACTTGTCTGTCATGAGGCTGCAGTGTCTGCTGGTGGGACCACCTGTACCTTCTGGATTTCCACCATTCATTGGAAGTCTGGTTGGTTAAGGCCAAGTAGAGATGGAAGCAGCAGTATGCACCCAGCACCAGTGTGAGGAGAATAACAAAACCAAGCATGAAGACAATCCTAGGGAAAGTCAAGAAAAGGTGCTGCAAAGAAAGGAAATGACTCAGTTAAAAAGATGGAGCATTCAGTCCCAGGGAGGCAGCACACAGAGCAAGGTCACTGCACTCCATCCAGCTCAGTGAGGGTCCATCCCATCCTCCTCTGAGTAAGAACAGAGATCTCCTGAAATGCATTTCATCACAAGCCTTGCTAAGAGGGGGGTGTTTTCTGCACCCATCTACCTCTGAATGTTTGTATTTCATGCTGGATTTATGCTTGTTTAGGTTTTGTTGGGTTTTTTAATTAGAAAATAATTAATGCAGATCATCTGAAAACAAACTGCCAAATGAAGAGGCTACAATCTGGCCCACCTTCTGGTTTTGCTGACATGATACAGTTTATGCAGCAATTTTCTGAGTGAAATTCCAATGCTGGGGAGTGGTAGTGGTACTACTCAAACAGGAGTACACATTCCCTGACCAAGAGGGCTTTTTAAGAGTCCAAGGCTGAAACATCTGTTGTCTAGGAGGAGAAGATAAAGCATTTAACTCCTCATCACCTCATTGCCACAATGCAGGACGTGGTGAGAGTGACAGTGACCCCAGGTTACCCTTTGCTTGTATGTGAGAGAAAATACTGAGTTATTTAAAACCCAGGGTTGTAGGGTCCTGCTTTAACATCTCAATGGTATGTCAAGGACTGCAGACTGTTCCCTAAACATGACTAGAGCAGATGGTCACTGGAATATGCAGTCATTCTTTATGGATCAGATCTGCTGAGTGGAAGCAGCCCTGGGGCAGACATCAAAGGACAGGAGAGGAAAATGAAGTGCTGGGAGAGAAATCCCTACTGTGTCAGAATTCTGCAGTGGCAGTTTTCTAAACCTCATGAGCTATGTAAACCTGATTAAAAAAAAAAGCCCAGCAGTCTGTCCCCATCCTGCCTGTGGGAACATGCAGGACTGAGACAGTTCCTGCAGGCAAAGCCAGCCCCAAACCTTTCCACTGGCCACCAGCCCAGACAGCACAGCCCCACCTGGACGAGGAAGAAGATCTCCACAGCCTGCTCGTGTCCTTGCTCGTCGAGGTAGGTGCCATGCATCATCCCTGAGAGCAGCACCAGGTGGCTGAGCAGTGCTGCTGAGATGGAGGTGATGGCTGCAGCCATGGCAGTCAGTGTGCAGAGGTAGAGGAGGAAATACCGCGCGTTGAGGGCCCCGATGCAGTTGTTGAGCCAGACACAGTGATGATCCAAACGGTGCACACACCCCCCACAGAAACCTGGTCAGGAGGCAGGGACAAGACAGAGCAGTTCATTTTCCTTTTTTTCTTCCAGGTCATCAGTTTGATTTTTAACACAGGTTAGGATGGGTTTTTCATCCAAAAAGAATCTGAAGTGTTACGGTCCTGACTTATCCGACAGCTTTGTGAGCTAAACATTAATTTGGTTTCCTAAAAAGACCCCAGCACTAAAACCACAGACTTGTATCTCATTCCCCCTTTCATTCACCAAGACTGCAGCTCAAAGACTTTGGTTTCTCCAGCAGTACTGCCCAGCAAAGTGTATGAAAGGCAGATTGTAGCTCCAGCTTTCTTTTAGGTGGTAACAGCAAGTTCTGCAAGAGAAACAAAATCCTGACCTCAGCTCTTGACAGGTGATCATTTTTCATTTAACTTCCAGATGCTCTAATCTTGCCTGTTCCTGACCCCAAATTACACCCTCAGAAATGTAATTCCTGAAGAGAAAGAGCATTAAACCAGCTTCACAAGTGAGCAAAGGGAGCCCAGTAACACCAGCACAATCCAGTGTGCCTCCAGCTGGGCAACAGAACAGGTGTAGTGTGAACTGCAGTTACTGATGGAGATTTGATTTGGGAAAATATCACTGTTACCAAGGAAGTTAAGTAAAGATACTTACTGCAATGCTTTGATCTGGCTGGCTTCTCCATGTTGCAGGTAGGACAGCAGATGCCCTTCTGAAACAACACACCATCATAGGCATACACCTTAACCACTGAGCCATGGTTGGATTTTGTTATTATACCTGTGGGAAAGAAAAAACATAAGGAAAAGAGGAAAAGTAATGCTGTTTGCAATGTTTTTTAGGTTCTGTTTTCAAAGAGCTGCAGCTGACAATCAGCAGGAGCTTACCAGGATCAGCCCGGGAGCAGAGCAGGAAGCAGCCCACGTTCCCAGCCAGCAGCAGGTAGGGCAGGAGGAGGAGGAGGAGGTGGAACTGCAGCTCCCAGCAGTACACAAACACCTCCCAGGTGTATTCCCCGTACACTGCAGCTTCCAAGATGATGTGCAGGACAACAAACAAACAGCTTCTGGAACAGAAAGGGGGCAGTCTAGTCAGTAACACTCAGCATCCTGATTAACAGGTCAAGTACACGCAGAGGTGAGCAGCAAAGACTCCAAATGCAAGAGGACATCTCTTCTAGGTTTTCAGGCCAGCATGGATTGAGTATTAATAGTATTTCCTCCATCCAGTGGCTGCTCCTTCTCTTCTTCCCACATACAGTCCTTTAAATATGCCAGCTAAATTCACTCCCATTATCATCATGACCTTTGGATTTTTTTTTCCAGCAGCAGAGTCAAGTACAGAGCACCCTTGGTGCTGACAAAATATGCCACAGCAACAGGCCACAAAGCATCCTGCCAGAAGAGATTTTCTGTGTGCTAATCTGAGAGCAAACTCCAGGAGAAAGCAATCTTGGAAAAAAAAACCCAAACCCAAACCTGTAACAACATAATCCCTTAGGAAACAAGTGTGGCAGGAGGGGAGCACTGATTCCAACATGCCCAAGGATCTGCAAGGCAAGCTGCCCAGAGTCTGGCATCCAGGTTCGTTTGGGATGTGTCCCACTGAGAGCAGCTCTCAGCAGCCTGGCAAAGAGATGCTCAGATGAGCCAGCCATAAGGAAAGCCACTTGCAGTTGGTACCTCTCCCTGCTCTGCACAACTCTTATTACCAGCAACAAGTGAGGTGTATTTCATACAGCAGGAAGGCTGCTGCTGACCAGCTCTGCCCTCCACCATGTCTGTCTGCAGCCCAGCAGGATCCTCCAGAGCCTCCTCTGAACTAAGGGGACATCCTCACCAGACTTCTGCCCCAGCTGACACATCCCTTGCTGGAAGGAGGTGATGCAGCTGAAGGGGGTGTGTGTGTAGAATCAACGTGCCTCCAGCAGCAGCAGGCTGGTCAGAGCATGGCTCTGCTGCTGAGGACACAGGTGACAGCATAACCACCCTCCCTTGGGCTGTGTTAGCAGCACAGGTCCTGCACAGCAGGCAGCAGAGCAGCAGCACAGGTGTCACAGCTGGAGATGTGTCTGTCCTAAGGCAGTCACTGCCTCCAGAGGAAAGGTATTGAAATTGCTCCTGAAGCAGATTGTATAGCACCAAAGTTTACAGGGACAAAATAAAATCACCTCAGTAGAGCAGGCTGCATGTTAGCAGCTGTGCAGCTTCCCCCTGAGCCACCTGGACATCCAAGCTGCTGGCCTAAGCCTAATGGGATTTGAGGGAGAGAATGGGGATCGCTGGCTCTGCCTAAACTCATTCTGCAGCTGCTGGAGAGTCTGCTGTCATCCTCTGGTGCATGCACTCCCCAGCCAGTGTGACCAACATCTGTTCCCCTGGAAGCTCCTGAGCCCCATTATCTTTATCTGTCAATATGTTCCAATATTCCAGGGCACCATCTTCTCAACAAGCAAGGAACAGAGAGACAACAGTGTGGCAAACCTTGAAGGCAATCTCTGCTCTGTGCCAGGCAGCCCTAGTGAAGAGAGAGCATCTAAGGAGAATGCTGAGAGCTCTGAGGGTGGCAGGAGGTCACTGACAGTGCTCAGAAATACCAGTAAAAAAATAATGTCAGAAGCAGAAACCAGAAGTGCAGTACCTTGTGTGGAAGAGCCTGTGAAGTGCCCGATGTGTCACACCCTGGAGCTGCGTGGGGATTACAAATGACAACACCTGAAGCAAAGGAAAGGACTGTTACCCCAGCTGCATTGCTTCTGATGGGTGGAACCTTCCAACAAAAACAGAAGTCACCCAATCCCCCAGTTATCTGTCCCTGCAGCTATGTCCCTGGGGAGGAAGCTCTTTTTCAGGGGCACTTGAGTCCTCAGAATACAGGCAGGCAGGCAGGCATGCTGCTGGGGTTTTCAATTTGGGAGTAAGTTCCATGGTCTGAGAAGCCCAGAAGGCACAAACAAACATATCTGGGTTAATGTGTGAAAGTTGTAAGGAGCTTAGATGGGGTTATGGACTGGGTGACTGGCTAAGCAGGGGATAGAACTGAGCAATTTCTCAACTACAATATGCTTCCCTAGGACATCTGACAGATGCAAGTGGAGATGAGGAAAGAGATAAAGCTTGCTCTCTTCCAGAAAAAGGAAAAAAACCCAAACCAAACAAAATCAAAAAACCAACCCAACCAACAATCCCCAGCAAACACCCACCCACCCACCCCTGGTTTCTTCTAATGACCCAGTCTGGTAACTCCATGTCTATTCTAATTGCTGTTTTAAAACCAGCTAGAGAGAATGAAGAAGCAAACTGTCTGTCTTCATCCAGCAAAGTCCTCACAATAGTCTGTGATTGCAGAACTGTTTGGCTCTGCAGCTCAGAAGGTGACAGATCTCTATAGCAACACGCTGCTCCATCCCTGGTGGAGGAATTGGAGCAGCTGAGCCTATTTCTAGCTGACATGGAAAGAAAACATGCAGTCAGAGCTTCTTGTCTTAGATGTGAAAGACCAGAAGGCAAAAACCGTATGTGGAGCTGAGAAGATGTTAAATATTTTTCTCTTAACTGGTAAGCCTCTTATCAGCAGTTCAAGTGACAACTCTTTTTGAAAAGAGGCTGTGTGCTGCAACACATAACAAACCACTTCTGTTTTTACAATAAAATGCCAATTCTTAATTCTCATTTAAAGCTCTTTGTTCCTCCCTCGAAGGAAACAACAGCCAGCAGCACCATTACAGACTCACCCTAATGAGCTGCCCCTAAAATATTTGTTCTCAGTTATAACTCTCTCCCTGTTTTAACTCTCAGACCTCCCCCCCCCTTTCCTCTTAGTGAGGACACCAAACACCATAAAACTGCAGACACTTGAGGGCTCATAATTATTTAATTTCTCAAAGCTGACGTGTTAGTGTGTCACTGAAAAAAATGCCCTTTTAGTATCATGAGAAACCCCCTCCTTACTCCAGGGTGAGTGCAGGGGCCAAGCTTGCAGGAGCAGGAGCTGAAAAGGCAAATGTTTTATTTCCTTCCTTGCTCGGGCAGGATTTCACCAGCTGGAAGGATGCTCACTGCGATCTCCAGTCCCAACAAGCAGCTGGGAAAATGGGGTGAAACAAGGAAATACCCCATTTCATGGCTCTGCCCGTGTAAACTAGCATCTTTTATGAAGGGGAAACAGAGGGATTCCAGCAGGACAAACCAGGAGGGGGTCACTTATCACGGCTCTGAACCATTTCCCTTTACCTGGCTGCTTCTTAGATAAATCCCCCTCCTCCCTGAGCAGACGCCGAGCAGAGCCACACCACTGACCAGGAACAACAAATAAAGCAAGAAAAGGGTCAGAAAATCCATCCCGAACCCTGAAATACAACATTAAAAAGACTTTTAGCAGTATTTCGGCGTTCAGGCAGCAACCGGAGGCCGCGGGGCCCCGGAGCAGCGTTCGCTGCCGGAGCAGGCCCAGAGCCCCGCGGCCTCCGGTCCCTCGGTCCCTGAGGGTGCCGTGGGGACACGTTTGGGTCCAGCCCAGCCCAGAGGGACCCCTGGGAGGGGTGGGGGTCCCCCCTAAGCCCGCTCACCGCTGTCCTGAGGCCGATGAATCGCTCTCCGGAGTCGGTCCCGGCCGGCCGGGGATCGAGGCCTTGGCCTGAGGTAACCCGGAAGCTGCGGGAGATCGGTCCCGGGACGGGAGTTCGCTTCATCCTCCCCTTCAAATAAATAAATGAAAAAAAAAAAAAAGCTTCCTAAGAGTCGTTTCTCAAAGGCAGCGGCTTTCCAGCTGGATGTGGTTCTTCCCCCGGTGAGGGGGTGGGGGGGGTCAGGGTGGGCCCGGGAGCTGGAAGGACATGGAGGGGGAAACCCACCGGTACCTCACGAATCAGGGAATTCCGGGCTGGTTTGGGAAAAGGTTGTAAAAAAAAAACAAACCCACCCAGTCCCACCCCCTGCCACCAGCAGGGACACCTCCCACCAGCCCAGGTTGCTGCCAGCCCCATCCGACATGGCCTGGAGAGGAGCAGCTGGTTCCTGCCTCCTTCCTTCCTCTGCAAGCAGATTAAACCTGCGGAAATAAAAATGGGAATGTGGTTTGTAAAGCCCAGAGTTGTGTGCAGAGCTGCCAGGGCCCTGGGCAGCTCCCTGGGTGCAGTTGGTGTCTTTTTGCTTCTGTTCCCTGAGGGTCTCTGCAGCACTGCATCTGCTGTCATTTCTCAGGAATCTGCAAAATAAACCACAAACTCTTCAGATTTGTTGCCTTTGGTAAAATCACTAAGCAGAATCTTCCCCAGGAGCACTGAGTGTTACATTCCCTTCCAAACAGAAATCCTCCTCTCCCACCATCACATCCCATGTGCTGTCAGCAGTCAGGATGGGTTTGCTCCGGTGCCTGCAGGGATCCAGAACCTGGGATGGACCCAAGCTGGAGGAGATGAACCCCCTGTGCTGGTTCCTGTCACCGTGGCTGTCAACTGAAACCTCCCCTTGTCACCAGCTCTGTCCCAGCTAATGAGCACCGATTGGGTTACGGTGCCGGGGTAGGATTTGCCATAGAAACTCAGCCGTTTGCTGCAGGTAACTGATCCAAAAGCTTCGGAGCTGCTGGGATGGTTTTGCCAGCTCCAGGTCCCGCTCTGCTGCTGGTGGGATCTTTGGCATGACAGGTAAGGCCACCAAGAGGGTGGTTGAGGCTGCTTTGACACCCAGAGGAAATTAATTGGCTTGGTCAGGAGATGGGAAGGCAGGAGGTGAGGTTGGGTTTCAGGAAAGGGATGGTTTCTTCCCCTGGTAAGTTCTTCTCCCTCAAAGCACCAAACCAGCACCTGAGAATGAGAAATGCAACCCAAATACTGCCAGGGCAGAGCTGCCCTAGGGCTCAGCCTGAGGAGAAGCCCACAGCCCTGTTGTACAGCCCCAGGCACTTTGCTCCTGATAGAGGACGTGGTGAAAAAGCTGCTTTTCCCTTCTCTGCTGGTACCAAAAAATGTCTGTACTGCTGCAGGTGTGGCTGTAGGTTTGTCTGGGATGCTGGATGTGACCCTCCAAGCCTGGCAGGGTGGAAGGAGCCCTGGGGTGGTGGGGATGGTGTTTTACTTGTGTGTGGGCAGCCAGGCAGGGGCTGGGTGCTGTGGGGAGCTGCAGGACATCAGCACCGAGCTCCATCCCCTCTCAGTGGCCTTGCAGGCTGTGTCCAAGGACAAAGCACCCAGCAAATACCCCAATAGTGGGTTAAGTCTGAGAGAAATGAAGCTGACTCCATCCAAGTCCTGTGCAAATGAGGGAAAAGTCTGGTCTGGTCAAAGTCCAGCAGGAGGTCTTCAAGGAGACAATCTTTTCAGCAATGTGGAATCCCATAACTTCCTGCAGGGATTAAAATTCACTGTTGGTGTTTTGAAGTGCTTGAGTCACCTAAAAATGGAGGGTAAAGAAGAAATCGCTTCACTAACTGGGGAGGGAAAAAGAAAATAACAAGAAAAAGAGAGAAACTATGCAGTGCAGTTCTGCTTGCCTGTTTGGGCAGTGAAGGATGGAGATGCCCTGAGGTTCTGCAGGAAGGAATGTGGACACGGGAGGGCAGTGCCTGCTCCCCCCCAACGCTGGATCTCAGCTGCTGAGGAGGAGATTTGTGTCTGAGCAGAACCTGCGAGGAAGGAGCAACCAACCATCACCCACCCCAGAGCTGGGGAGGAGGAGGGGTCTCCAGGTCCCTTGCAGCAGTGACATGGATGAAGATGAAGGAGTGAGAAGAGCCTCCACCTCACCGTGCTCACCTTCAAGTGGGGGTACTTAACCTGAGCCCACCTCAAGTGTCCTGAGCTGCCCCAGGAGGCTGTTTCCCACCCAGCCCCACGCTGCCATCAGCTCAGCCCCGTGGGTGCCCAGGGAGGACAGGATTGCTGTGTGGTCCCTGGTGCCTGCAGACAGTTCCTCCCACTGGTGCCACAGCAGGACGTGTAATACCCTAAACCCTCTTAGTGTGCAAAGCCCTGGGATCCCTGAGTGCTGAGGAGGCAGAGGAGGAAATCAGAAACAGCAGCTCAAGGAGCAGGCAGTGCCAGCACAGGGGGTTCTGCTGCTGCTGGATCCATAGGGAGCAGCCTGGCCAGGCAGAGCTCCCCTGCCCAGCCCACAGGAGTCGATCCAGACCTCAAATCCCTGCAGGGAATCGCGTGTTGTTTGACAGATGTGCACTCCCAGAATCGCTGGTTTCCCACCCAAACTGCTGGCAGCAGGGCTGGGGAGGTCTCCTGGGAGCAGTGGCCATGTCCCTGCTGCTCTGCACACTGCTGTCTCTTCCCATTTGCCTCTGGGGATCAGGGATTTCCCTCGGCAGGCACTAATCCATTTTTTCTCCTTCCAGCTCCTAATTCCCCCCTAGATCTGCAGACTCAGGTCAGCACCAGGCTCAGCTTGGACCAGCACAGCAATTAGTCTGTCCGTGCTCCTCTTTGGCCAGGGAAATAAAGTTAATTAGGAAAGGAAAAGGCAACAAAGACCTTTCTGCCTGCCTGGCACTGACTCAGAGCAGCTGGAAGGGCTCAGGGCTCGAGTAAGAAACCTGGGAAGGGGCATCCAGCTCCTGCCTGAGCTCTGCCCCACACCACAGCAGCAGTTTTGCCCACTTTTGGAGCAGCATTACACAGCAGGGCTATGCCCTCCGTGCCCTGGGGGCTGCAGCAAGGACATGGAAGCTGAGAAGATTCCCCCTGGAGCCCGGTGGGTAGTTGGGATGTGCTTCCAGGGTGATGGAGGAGAACCAAGAAAGCCCTGAGCCTGGGGGCAACCAACCTGCTGCTGGTGAGAGCCCACACAGCTCACCTGGATGGCTGCAGACTTCTGTAAGTGCTTGGAGGTGGAGAGGTGGAAGGGGGTGAGGCCGCCAGGCAGTGCTGGGTCCATCCCAGTGCTTACTGGGCTCTTGCTGGTGCTGTCAGACCTGCAGTCCCAGGGATGCCCTGATGATCCCTTGGATTTCATCCCACTGGTGCCAGGCTTGCCCCATGCTTCAGCCTCAAGACTTTCCTTCTGTCCTTGACATCTGTGCCTGTTAGCACGGGGAACAGCTTGGCTTCCTCTTTAAAAAAATAGCAATAATCCCCAATTTTTAATGTGGCACTTTAATCAGCACTGCTGTGCGAAGGAGGACGAGATTATGACACTTAAACCAGTAATTAGAGCATATTGTTTGGTCCTTTTTAGTAGTTCCTTATGGGTGCAGCACTTCTGGTGCCCTCTGGATTACAGCCAGGAGTAGCTGCTCACAGCAGCCAAGCAGGCTCGGGTGGTTAATACCCATTTCTGCAGGAACAATGTTTTTTTCCCTGCCCATCCTCACATTTCTGCTCTCAGAACAAGCTGGTCCATATTATCTCTGCTGGAAATGGACACAGGGAGAGTTCCTTTCACCTCTCTGGCCTGTAATAGGGTATTGAACAATGTTTTCTGTTCTAATGAATTCTGACTGAGGGTGCTTGAGGCACAGAACTCAAGGTGCATTTTTGAGGATGTTTTCCTGAGGGATTCCGAGTCCTCGGTGCCTCCATAAGTTAATCCACCCAGGTAAAGCAGCCTTCTTCATTTTTGTAAATGCTTCTTCCCCTGTGTTAAGCCCCGTGGCACAAACAGGGGAGTTGAAAGCATCTTCACAGGCAGCTGAGATCAAATGAAGATAAAAATCTGCATGCAAGTTATTTTAGGAGGTGTCAGCGGGCAGAGAGGACTCGCACACATCAGCAGCATCCAGAGGGCATCCGAGTGAGCCACCCTCATCAGCTGGCCCAATTTACCTTGGGCAAAGACAACTTCTGCAGATGTTGGGGGCTGGTGTGCCCCATTTCTCCTTGAGCATCTCTGGAGCTGATCCTAACCCTTCATTTCAACCACAGGAGAGGCCTTTTGAAAATCCTCATCTTTGTACTCCAGGATGCTGTGATCAGGCTGATGCTGTGACAGGGAGGGCACAGAGAAGTGCTCCCAGGGCAGCTGAGGCAAACTGGCAAGTTCTAATGAACCTGCAGTAATTTTGCAGTTGCAAACTGCTAAAATCTTGAGCACTGAGAAGAGCTGGGTAAAAGAAAGCTGCTTTAGTACCACTGGATGATGTGTTCATTACCATGCCATGCCAGGAAAATGAAACGACCATTTGGCTAGATAAATAAATACATTTGGGTGTCTAAACGCTCCCCCCATGAGGGGGGTTTGCAGGTGCCCCAAGGGCTGTGCCAGGCCCTGGTCTGGGTGCCCGGGGTAGCCCTGACCTTTCCAGCCTATTCAGCTTCCTCACTGCTGGCCTCAACCTGCTGATAAAGGAATAAAAGCAATTTTATCAAGGAAATATAGACTAAGACTCTCCTTCCTGGGGCATTTCTCCCCCAGCAGGGTGGGTGCAGCCAAGACTAGAGCCCCCCCCCCACCCGATGGGGTGCACAAGGCAAACTTTAGAGGTGGCAAACGCACCACAACTTTTTTTTTTTTTTTTCTCCCTTGTTTTCCAGTCGCAGCCATGCCGGCAACCAACCAGGGCTGGCCCGAGGCCTTTGGGTTCAAGATAAGCGGGACGGGTCCGTGCTACATCCTCTGGGTGCAGGAGGGCAGCAGCGCGGCAGCGGCGGGGCTGCGGCCGGGGGACGAGGTGCTGGAGATCGAGGGGCAACCCGTCTCCTCCTTGGGCTACCAGGCTCTGCTGGGGCTGGCCAGGCGCTGCGACAACGTGCCCCCCAGCATCGGGGTGGTCTCCCGCCTGCAGCACATCGACCTCCCCCCTGCCCCCCGGGGATGCTTCGGCTTCCAGATGGCGAGCGGCAGCCCCCCCCGAGTGGCCAGCGTCAGCCCGGAGTCACCCGCTGCCGCCCGCGGGATGGAGCCGGGGGATTACGTGCTGGAAGTTAACGGGACGCCCGTGATGCTGCGGGAGACGGCGGACACCCTGGTGGGGTCCTGCCCCGGGGGGACCCTGAGGCTGGGGCTGCTGCGGCCCCGGCGCGGCGCTGGGCGGGGGCAGGTTTGGGGCACTCCAGGGAGGGAGCTGGAAAGTACCGGGAGAATAGCGGGATGCTGCGAGGAGCTTGGAGAGCCTCTGGGGGATGACCCCGAGTACTCATTCCGTCACACTCCAAGAGAGTCTGGAAACCCCCGGGGGCAGATCCCTCCCTCCTGCGTGTCTGGACATCCCTTCAGTGTTGGAACATGTAATCCCACCAGCATTTTAGCTCTTACTCTGTTCCAAAGAGAAAACATCGATGTGATGACATCTCATGGTGTTCCTGAAGGCTGCCTAGTGGGGAGTTTACCAAACACATCTCCTCGTGCTAATTATAAATCTGATCGTGGTTGTTTTTTAAATCTTTCTAATTTCCATTTCAAAGTAGTCTTGTAAAACACTGTTAGGAAAATAGCCAGGCTTGTGGCTTTTTTTAAAACATCCTAAGCTAATAAAGGAACAAAACATCCATAAAGAGATTCGTGGCTATCAGCTGAATCCCCTCAGTCAGCTTCTGCATTAAAAATTCACAAACACGCACTGAGTCTGGGATTCATGAGGCAGAGCATTGCGTGTGAAACAGATACCTGCTGATGACAGGAGATTAACAAGAGGATGAGAGGTTGTTCCGTGCCGCCTCCATCCCGTGCAGTCCCATTAAACCATGTAAACGTTTCCTGGATGATCACAGGAGAGCACTGTGGAAGCAAGCCAGAAGGTTGTGATGCTGCAAGAGCCTGTGGCAGCAGCACCTCTGCCCCCTCCCTTCCCCTCTGAGCAGTGAGCACCCACAGCAGCACCTCTGCCCCCTCCCTTCCCTGCCCAGAAGGAGGTCTGCAGCCCACCCGTGCTGCTGGCTCCCTGGTGCTGGAGCAGAGCTGACAGACCCCTCTCTACAGGGAGCTGATGGAGCAGATGTTTTAAGTGGCTTCAATTTTTCTACATGATACAGAAAACAATAAGAGCCCGTGGGTTGCTTCAGCCCCTCGGTTACCTGGGAGCTGGTTCTGCCGGTGCTGTGAGCACTGGGGTTCTCCTGCCACACTGACAGAAGCTGGAACTGCTGTCCGGGGACTTTTCCCAACCTCGTTTGTTTGGCAAAGCCCCTGGTGGCACCGAGCTGGCCTGGCAGGCAGAGCAGGGCAGTGGGGACAGGGCTGGAGCCAGGCTGTGCCATCCCAGCAACCCGGGGGCATCCCCTAAATGACGGGGGTGCTCAGGGGCCCAGTCTCAGGTGAACATCTCCTCTTGTCGCCTGCATGCTGGGGGATGCTCTGCAGACTGCACCCACAGAAGGGGTGGCAGCACCCCACACCTTTCCCACCTCCCAGGCCCTTCCTTCGGTCTCAGCTCAGGCCAAAATTGAACAGGAGCCCCCAGGGCTTCAGCCCACCAAGAACACCTCGGCCCGGCATCCCTGTGCTGGACCTGGGGGACAGAGCTGCTCTGCCTGTCCCAGATTCCATCACCTTGAAACGCGGGATGCTGCCGGCAGCGCAAGCCCAGCACCTCCCCCAGGGCTGTGGGGAGGGTCAGGATGGTGCTGAGGGCCCTCCCCGGGCAGCTGCCAAGTGGAACGAGCCCCTGGAGGAAAGGATTCTGCCTCTTCCCCAGGCAAGAGCCTCTCCCAGCCAGCACAGGGGGCTTAGCTGGGTGGTCTTGACTGCTCGGGGGTAGGGACACCCCCCAGGGAAGGGTGAGGGGCTCCCCTCCCCTCGCTGCTGCCTCCTCCTGTGCCGGCAGAGCCGGAGGAAGCAGTTCAACCTGCTGTCAGCAAAAAAAAAACCCCAAACAAAGCAAAACAACATCACCTGGCAGAAAAACGGGAGGCAGGCAGGGGCTGCAGGGCAGGCAGCAGGAGCTTTCCAGCCGGATTTGAGGCATCCACTGCCCAGCACGGCCTCGGGGCAAGGGGCAGCCCCTGGCCTGGGGCTAATAAAGGAATGGTCCCGCGCAGGGTGATTGGCTGGAAGCTAATGAGCTCATTAGTCTGCTTGCCATGGCTGTCACAGATGGAGAGGAGGGCTGGATGCCTTTTCCAGGGCTGGTGCTCACTTCCGTGCTCCCTCTCCTCGTTTCCCTGCAGAATTGATGTCAGGACAGTGCTGCCCGCAGGATCACACAGGAATTAGATGTCTCAATACCTCCCAAAGTCCACCACAGTGTCCTCTAGCAGGGAGACTCCAGAGCAGTGCAGCCACCTGTGCCCTTGGAGCCTCCCCTGCAGGGACCCACCAGAGTTTTGGGGTTTTACTCTCACACCACTGCTTCCAGTGCAATAAATACATTTAACAGTGATACCTGGGAATGATGGCTGAAGTTTTGCTCTCCTCCTCATGTGGGTTCCCTGCTCTTTGGCTGGCCAGCTGCTGCAATGAGATGGACAGGTTTTCTGTACCATCAGTACCCCTGTTAACAGCACAGCTGCTCAGTGCTCCTTCCCTTCCCTTTCCTGGGCTCCCGTGCTGCAGGTGGATGACATCCTTGGTGACCAGCCAGAGGTCAAGGAGAAGGTGTTCACTGTCCTGAAGCAGTATGCAGCTGAGAGGAAGGTGGAATGCTTGGCCTATGCCCTCTGCATGGTCCTCACCCAGGAGTCCCACCAGCATCTGATTGACAACATCAGGTACAGTCTGCCAGCAACCCCCGTGCTGGTCCCCAGTCATCCATCTGCCCACCAGTGACACGTGTGCCAGGAGTTCCTGCAGGGAAGGTGCTAACCCCTTCCCAAGGGACAGCTGAGCTGAGCTGGGTGGGTTCTCAGCCTCCACGCCCACCAGCCTGTCCTGCCTGGGGTGGGACAGGGGGACCCGTGGCTGCCCACTGGTGACACTGCACCAACTCCCAGCTGTCCCCATCCCTGCAGAGAGCAGTGGTCACCAGCCCCACGGAGCCACCGGGGGGGTCTCTGGGCTGTCCCCAAGCCAGCAGTGCCTGCAGCACCCCGGGGTGCTGGGGCTGTGGTCACACATCCCAGGATGCTCTGGCAATGCTCCGGCTGGCAAAGCAGCATGGTGCTGGTACTGGTACTGGTACTGGTACTGGTACTGGTACTGGTACTGGTGCTGAGGCACGTGCTGGGGATTATGGCCAGGCTAAGATGACAGCCATTAGGGAATCAGGTCTCCATCTGGCCCCACTCCGGGCCTGGCTTTGCAATTCCTGTTTTAATCAGTGGAATTGTGAGATATTACAGTTACCATAACAACAGCCCCCTGCCGGGGTCTCTGTCATGCTGCCACGATCCAGCAGTGGGGAGGATGGGGAGAGAGGGTTGGTGGCCCTGGCCATGCCGTGTCCCCTGCTCTGCCACAGCTCTGCTTGGGCCATGCAGGGCCCCTCCAGAGCTGAGAGGGGACAGGGACACCCCCCTGCAGAGACAGGGCATGGAGATGACTGTCACCTCCCCAGCAGTCCAGGTGCCCACCTCTGGGCTGTCCTGTCCCCCCAGTAATGTCCTGGGGGGACCCATCAGGTCAGCAGCTGGGGTTGGGGACAGCACTGAGCCTGGCCTGAGCCATGAACCCAAACTAGTACCAGTCAGGAAAACTCTAGCACCATATTTCAGAAAAAAGCCTTTTCCCCAACAAGACCCATGGAAAGAACCTCAGACACCTTGGAGACCCTCTTTTACTTCAACCCTGAGGAATTATGTGATTTTTTTTTTTTATAGAGGGGACCCTGATAATGGAGCCAGACTGTGTCCCCGTGTGAAAGGTTAACCCTGGGGCTGGGGCAAGAGGCACCATAAATGAGGCAGCTAATCTTATTGAATAGAACTGAAATATTTAGCTTAGGGAAAAGATTTACCATCTAATCTGAATGAAACAAAGTCAAGAAAATTAAAAAAAAAAAAAGGTGCTTTGGTGACCAGGTTTCCCAGCTGTGGGGGTGCTGGGGAGGCAAGGGCTGCGGGGCCGTGCGTGACATGAGCTGCTTACCCCGGGGTCACCCACCCCATGGGTTTGTTGCTGGGCAAGAGCTTTTAGTGCTTTTAATAACTCACGGAAAGGAGCTCCCGGGTGATCTGGGTTTAGGGGGTGCCGTGGATTGGTGTGGGTGATTCCTGCAGGGCTGGAGCTGGTTCAGCCTGTTGCTGGCTGAGGAGGGGTCTGGGGTCTGCACCCTGATTGGCACCGGGGGGGTTGTGCGAGGAGGAGGGGTCCTGGTTCCACCGCTGCCTCGGCTGGTGTGGCCGTCCCGGGGCAGCCCCTCCTTTGGGGCTCATCCTGGGGGCACACGGAGCCCTGAGGGACAGGCTGGGGACCCTGCGGGCACCCATCAGCGTCCCTGCCGGGTTGTGCCCGGCTCCCGAGGGCTGTTTCTACCCCAGATGCGGGGGGCAGCCCGGGATGCTCACACCGTGAGAAGCACTGAGGAGAGCTACCGGGAGCAGTGCTCGGAGGGGCTGGAACCAGTCCCCTCCTTCCCTCTGGTGACCCGGTGCCCATCGGCCAGGGACAGGCTGGGGATGCCGGGGGGATTCCCCTGAGAATCCCCAGCCCCGGTGGTGGCCGAGCCCTGGCATGGGCTGTGTGGGGGTGACCCTCTGGGGGTGACCGTGTCGGCCGGTCCATCCCCGTCTGCCGCTGGCCCTGGCCCGATTGGATCCGCTCTCTGCACCGGCTCCGTTTATTTTGGGGCCGTTGCCGCTGCCGACTGTCCTCCCTCCCCTGCCCGTCCCCTCCCCGGGCTCCCCCCGGCTTGTAACGTGCTCCCTGCAAGGTGCTGCGCTGCGGCGAAACTCAAGACCCCCCGACTCAGCACACAGCACGGCCCGGGGCTGCAGACACCTCTCCTCCTCCCGGCTGTCCGCGGGCTGGGCTTTTTCCAGTGTTGGTTTTTTGTTTGGTTTTTTTTTTGTTTGTTTTGTTTTGGGGTTTTTTTGTGGTTTGTTTTGGTTTTTGGTTTTTTTGTGGTGGTTTTTTTTTTTTCTTTTTAGCTCAAATGGATTTCATCCCATTTGCCCAGAATTAAGCTCCTGCAGATTTTAATTTGCTGACATTTTCTCCATCCGTTGGGTTGTGGATAGCAGGGATAAGGCACGTGCAGAGCCCGTTCCTCCCCTCTCCCAGCCCCTGCCCATATGGCTGCCCTGGGTAGCAAAGGGCACGGGTGTAGCTCTTGAAGAATGGTGAAATTCGGCAGCGAGAGGGAAAGATGAGCTGTCTCGGGTGAGTAAGAACGGACCTTGCCTGGGAGCTGAATGGGATGGGGGTTGGGGGGGAAGAACGGGTTTCAAGCAGCTTAATTCTGTACTCCAGCAACCCCCGGCACCGCAGAACAGGGATGTGCTAAAAGTTCATTCACTCTTCGCACCAGTATGGCATGGGAGCTGCCCCTGTGAGGGACTCCGCGGGCACCACAGCTCTTCTGGGCAGAGAGAAATCTCCTTTTCTGTGTTACACCACCACCTGCAAATGCCCAAGCCCGGGTCCAGTCCCGGGGGAGCCGCGGGGTTTATCTCCTCTGCTCCCCGCGGCCGTGCCGGGAATGTGCCGGGAATGTGCCTTCCTCGCACCGGCGTGGGGAGGGGAATGGATTATTTTGGGCAGGTCGGGGTCCCAGGGGCACGGGCGTCTCGTCACTGCTCTTATTTCTGAGCTGTTTTCAAACCAGGGCAGAGCTGCGATGCCAGCGGAGAGGCGATGCCCCTGGCCTCTCCCCGGACCCTGGGGACCCGAGCTGCCCCCGGAGCCCAGCGGCACGGAGGGATCCTCACCTGCCCTGCTCGGGGGTTCAGCACTCGCGGAACCTCGCAGCCCTTTCCCTATGGCCCTTTGCACCCTGCGTTCCCCCCCTGCATGGCGTTTGGCTTGGAAACAGCTGTTTGCAGCAGAATTGGGGAGCGGTGGAAACACGCAGGTCCCCTCCTCCCTGCTGGATGGCAGAGCTGCAAAAGCTGGTGAAAAAAAACAACAAAAAAACCTCACCGGTGTTGATGCTTTCACCGACATCATCCCATTAACCCGGATTTACCCACACCAGGATGCTCCGGGGCATGATCCTCCCGATGCATCCACTGCAGCAGAACTCCGGGGCTGCTCGGGATGTCCTTGTGGATCTCTTTTAAGTCGTGTTGCGCTTCCCTCTGCTGCAGGGAGAGTAGTTAGGGGTAGTTTGTAGTGTAACTTGGTGGCTTTGGTGAAGGTCCCTTTGCTTCCTCTCTGCCTGGGGGGGAAACAAAGTGTGCAGCCCGAGCTGCCAGCCCGCGGTGCTGGGCCAGGTCAGCACCACTCTGACTGCTGCTGCTATTGAACCCTGACAAGGATGAAATCTCTGCCCATCGGGGGTTCCCTTATTGCATTAGAAATCCCACCCTGTTCGTTCTAATAATGCTCCAAATGCGGTCTGTGGGTCTCAGCTTGCTTCTCATGGCAATAAAAATCACTTGGCATGCTCCTGTATTAAAATACTCCAGCCATCTGTGACTGCCTCTGGATAAGAAATTCCATTTTAGCCATTATATATTTATATATTGGATTTATATATTAGGGACTGTGCTGCTTCCCTGCTTGTCATCCCCTCCCTGCTCCCACCTCCACCCACCCACCCCTCCAAGGCTGGGGGGAGTTTTTGTGCTCTCTGGGGTGCTGATGCTGGCTGGGTCACCCCCCAAAATCTGCCTCACTCCTGCTGCTGCCTGACTCAGCACATGAAGCTGTCACTGTCCTGCTGCCCCTGCCTGGGCAGATCCGCTGGGAGACTGTGTGGGTGGCAGGACTGTAATGGAGGAAAAGCAGCTCGGGTTTGCTTCCGTTTCTTTTTTTAAAAAAAATCCCTAATCTGACAGCCGGGCATATGGACAACTGCCCAAAAATGGGAATTAGGGCAGCAGGGGAAAAAAAATGTGCTAGCAATGAAAACAATTGGGAGAGGAGTTCCTTTTCTACTGGCTGAGTTCAAATAGGTCATGACCAAAATGCCTTGGTGCAAAATCTCCTATTAGGAGATTAATTTCTTTTGACAAATGGGAGTGATGCTGTAACGCAGATTGCACCATCCTGGCCCTCTTGCACACCACTGCTGGTTGGTAACTTTGGTTCTGGGAAATGGCTATTCAGTCTGAGTGTGCTCTCCTGTATCCTAAAGAAAACCCAGAGAGCTGCATTTGTCCTGGCATCCCCAGCAGAAAGCAGGTTGCAGGAAGCTCCTTGGCCAAGGGGACTGCTCTCAGCAGCTCTGAAAAGCAAGGATGTCACAGGTGGGCACCACAGGGGAAGGGTTGTGAGGGGCTCCCAGCCCCCATGTATGGCCACTGCCCCCCCACCACATCTGCAGTCCCTGCTGGAAAAGCTCCTTCATCCCTGTTTCAGGATAACAACAACGGTCACATCTGCACAGCACCTGCAGCCAGACGAGTCATTATGGAGCCTCCCATTACTGGGGATAACAGCCCCTGAGAAAATCACAGCTCTGAGCTTGCTGCTGGGCTGGAGTGAGTCCCGTGGGTACAGGGGGGCTTGGAGGCACCGCCGCCCCCCGGGGCTGTGGGTACTGGGGGGATGGAGGCCAGCACAGGCCTGCTGCCCCTCCTGTTACCTGGGGAAAGCAATACAAGGGTTTTCTCTCCCAAAAGCATGTGAATGTAGCATGCTGTTGGAGCAGAACTGCTTTTCCAGCCTGGTAGCTGTTCACACAGCACAGTTCAGACATCACCCAAGTGTAGCTCCGTGGTTTAGTTCACCCCAGGGTGTGTTTTTTTCACAACCAACAGTCTCAAGGCCAGGTCTATGCTCATTGTTTTGAGGCTAACCCAGGCAGTTCTTCTTTTTCCTTCCTTTGCTACCTGGAGATCGTATCTGATGTTGTTGGCAGCTCTGGAAAGCTTCACATCCTCCTCATCAAACAGCAGTGCTGTGTTTAAAGATGGTGTTATTTAGATTAAGGCTGTTATTTTTATCTTCTATCCGTAGTGCAAATTGCTGCTGTGTTACCCAGGGGGTAAATGATGCTCTGCAGAGGTTTGGGCCCATGACTCTGGTTCTGGTCCTGGTCCATCCCGTCGGCCCCACCTGCATGCCCAGCAGTCGATGCTGTTTGCCTTTAAGGTTTCTCACCCGTTACAGCGGCACGTAATTTAAACAGAATCACTTTAGAAGTCAACTAATTAGCACCAGGGAGGCATCCCCCCGGAGTTCGGCGCCGAGCTGTGCCCTCCTTTCTGTTACGAGATCCTTCCAGCTGGAAATCACAGCCGCTGCAGTTTTTGGGGGAAGCGAGAGGCTTGGGCACCGCGAGCCGGGGCAGAGCCAGAGCAGGGAGGGCAGAAGGGGTGCCAGAGCCTGAGGGACAAAGAAAGGAGCCCCCGGGTGGATGGCAAACCTCCTCCCGGGACTGCGAGCGGGGAGGTGAGGGTGAAGAGAGGCAGGGGCTCAGCCCAGGTAGAGTTTGCCATCCCAGCCGGCCCATCTGGCCGCGGTGCCCCTGCACGGCGGGGGTGCCAGGTGGCAGGGGGGCACCGGCTGGCACGGGGTTTGGTTGTTGGATCCGGCCGCCTCGTGGGCGTGAGCCGAGGCTGAGACTCAGCTGCATGAGGATCTGAAGCATCTCCCTTTTGTTCCCACCGCACCCTGACAAATGGGGAAGGACCGGAGTTTCTCTCGGCATTTTCGGTACGTCTCTCGCCCCGCGGCTCGGGCCCAGCCTGGGCTGTGCTGGCACTGCCCAGCAGCCATCCCCACCCTCTCCCTCCTGGCTCTCGGAGCTGTGGAGACCCTGCCCATCGGCACTGGTGTGGCCTGGCCACCAACATTCACTCTCCGTGGTGTGAGGGATGGGGGGAGCCCAGCAAAGCTCGGAGGAGAGATTTGGGGTGTGGGGAGGCAGGGGCAGCGCATCGGGGTCTGATGGCAAAGTGATGGGTGGGGAGGGTGTGGGTTTGGGGGTGCTGTGTGGTGTGGGGGGGTGAGGACTGGGGTCTTCTCATTCCTGGCCCTGGCTGAGCACAAGCTCTGAGCAAACTTGGGGCTGTTTCCACCTGCCTCCCAAACCACCCCCTCACCCCAGGGACCAGAGCCACCCCTGCTGCCTGCTGGAGGGGACAAACCTTGCATCAGCGCTGCCCAGGGCTGGTGCACACTGAGCTGGTGGCATTGACTGGAGCAAGGACAGGCCAATGCCACCTCACTTACTTTTGGTGAGTCCCTGGGTAAGGTCCAGACCTGGGCATGCACATTTTGAAGGCCAGCACACACTGAGCTGCCGGGTGTTGGGGTGCTCAGAGCCTCCATCCCCCAGCAGCTCCGTGGCACAGGGCCCCTAAGGCCACGCTGCCAACTCTCTCAAAGGTTTCTGCAGAAGGAAACTATCTTGCATGCTTTAAGAGGATTATTTTTACTGGTTACTTAGCTCCTCTTTTTGCTAAGTCTCCGTTTTCCTTCCAGCACTGCACCGGGTCCATGGTGAAACCCTTCCCACACCTTGTGCCAGGTTACTGCTCTCACTGTGCTTTGCTCCTCAGCCCCCAGGCACAGCAGCACAGAGTGCAAAGTGGGACAGCCCTGCTGCAACGAGCCAGGCCAATTTAATTTGGCCAAATTAAATGGGAGCGTGCTCATTCTGGCTGCAGGGAGCCCGGCCCTGTCCCAGGGCAGAGGTGTGGGGGTCCTGCCAGGATGTGCTGCTGTCATGCCATGTCCTCCCTTGCATTCCCACAGGACCCTGCTTGCAGCTGGGTCAACCATTTATTAGCATGATTTCACTTATTTCTAGCTGCTGCTTCATCACAAGTCGACTGTGAATCGTACCAATGTGTTAACTTACTTTAAATTGTCACCAAATTTAACTTTGCATGTGTCAGCCATGGGATGGCTCGTGACCTGTCTGCTCCCCCTCAGCAGGAGCACCAGCTCCTATTTGGAGTTCTGCCTTTTGCTGGGGGGGAAACAGAGCCATCCTCAGCGGGGTTTGAAGCCTCCCCTTTCCTCATCTGGCTTCCCCCAGGCTTTCAGGTTCCTGTGGATGCTGCAGGGGGGAGGTGCAGCCCCTTGGAGGGAGTTGCTCTGGGTTTGCTGACACCACGAGTTTGGTCCCCTTGGAGCTGTGCCCTCGGGGGGTTTGGAAGTGATGCTCCCCAGGGCTGGAGTCTGTGGTAAGGTCGGGAGGTGAGGGGCACTGCTGGAGCCGGCAGGATGGCACTGTCTAACCAGCAGCTGCCAGCAGCCCCGGAGGGTGCGGGGAGGGGTTGCTGCAGGAACACAGGGAGACAACGGCTCCTCCAGAAGCCCCTAAATCTACAAAGGGGAAGGGGGGAGCAGGGAAGCGGGTGTCAGCCTCTCACTGCTGCAATGGGAACAGGAACAGGAAGAGCATCTCGGGGTGGTAGGGGTGGGAGCAGTGCAGATGCCCCCTCCTCGCTCCCTCCTGGCACCTTCCTGTGCATCCCCCGAGGGGCCACAACAGCCCCTCTGCTGCTGGCAGAGCAGCTCCTCCCGTCCAGAGCAGAGGTGACCTGAAATAGAGCAAGATCCCAGGGGTGTCCCCTCGTCTGCAGTGTCACCATTCCTGCCCTCATCACCAGCCTCACCCAAGGGTGTGAAGCTCCTCCCTGGGAGCTGGGGGGTGGCAGAAGCTGAGCCTGGAGCCAAGGAGAGCTGAGTCCAGTGGAAGAGCTGGAGCAGGAGATGGGGAGAAATGTTTTGGGGGTCTCAGAATGTGCCGGGGGAGAAGAGGGGTCTGGGACAGGGTGCACAGGGAGGAACTGAGCTGTTGGAAACAGTCTGTGAGCACTGCACTGAGCAGAGGTCTGACCTCTTTGCCCCAGAGGAGCCAGGATGCAGCTGGGGGTGTCCTCAGCATTCCTGGTCCTGCCATTTGCAGCTCTGGAGAAGTCTGAGGGGCCAGAGCTGCCTTTTCCTTTCCCAGGTCTGCCTGGATACGGAGCTCTGGGCCACGGCTGCCCCAGCCCCACTCCTCAGTCCCTTCCCTTGTTTTTTTTTTTTTTTTTTTTTTTTCTCCCCCCTCAGGATTTTCATCCCCAAGAAGCACCGGCAGCGGTTTGACGAGGTGGTGTCCCAGAGCCTGATCAGCAAACTCTGCCGCTCCAAGAGCCAGCAGCACAGCAACCGCCTGCGCCGCAGCCGCAGCGAGGATCACCAGGAGAGGCTCCTGGTCTCCACCCGCGCCAGCTCCGTGCCCCGCAGCCACGAGGAGCTCAGCAAGAGCCTCCGGAAAACCCCCTCCCTCATCACCAGCAATGTGGCCTCGGGGGCTGCCCGCAGGTAAAACCTCTCCTGGATGCCCCCCAGTTCAAGGGATGGGTTGGGGAGGGATTTAGTGCTCACCCAGTGCCCCCCCTGCCATGGGCAGGGACACCTCCCCCAGCCCAGGGTGCTCCCAGGCCCATCCAACCTTCAGCACTGCCAGGGATGGGGCAGCCACAGCTTCTCTGGGAAGCTGTGCCAAGGGCTCAGCACCCTCAAACCAAAGAATTTATTCCTAACATCCAATCTTTAGGGTGCCAGCCTCTGGTTTGGCCTGGGTGGCAGCATGGGGTAGGGAGGCACTAGGGAAGAGGATGTCCTTGGTGTCCTGGGTGGGTGAAGTCCTCCTGGGATGAGGATGGGCTCGATGATCTCAAAGGTCTTTTCCGACTCAAATGATTCTGTGAACAAAGACCTCTTGCTCTTGAAGGCTGGGCATGTTTGCACCCCTTGTCCCAGCTCTGGGGCACCCTTTCCATCCTCTTGATGCTGCAGGGCTGGCGAGATGCAGGGTGTATCGTCCTGCCCTGGGTGCCTGGGTGGGAGGAAGGATGGAGAATCCCTGGTGCCCAGGGGATTAACCCATTTCCCGTGGCCCATCTGGCCAGCCCTCAGCAGCCAGAGGAGCTCTGCTGCACTGGTGGTGGCTCCTGCTCTGTTCCCAGCTCCATCTTATGAACACGAGCAGGATTTGGTCTGCCAGCACAGCTGGGGAGCCCTCCCAGGAGGGTCTGTGCTGTCGTGGGCACATCTTGAGCTATTCCCCTGCCTCCAGCTGGTGCCTCAAGGGTGTTTGGCTGCAGCATGCCTTCCATCAAGATAATTTTTGGTTTGACTTATCCAAAATCCAGTTCTCGCGTGGTGTCCCTCCCTCTCAGCACAGGATCAGACCCTGGTAGAGGTTTTCTGGTTGTAAATGCTCTCGGTGATGCTGTCCTCCCCAGATCCCTGCAGGGACCAACCCCCAGCTCCAGTCAGCCTCCCAGCAGGAGATTTCCTAACGCTCCTATCTGAATTTAACCTCTCTCAGCAACCTATGAGATCTATGGAGGGGCTGGGAGAGGAAAGAAGAACTGAATCTCTGCTGAGCTCTGATTTCACATTTGCCTTTTCCCCCACCAGGACCGTGCGGGTGTACAAAGGCAACAGGAGCTTTGGCTTCACGCTGCGTGGCCATGCCCCGGTCTGGATCGAGTCTGTTCTGCCAGGTGAGAATCCTCCAGCCACAAGGTTTCAAAGACACTCATTTACCTCCGTTCTGATCTCCAAATCTTACGTGCCCACTGCTTGCTAGAAAATAGCAAAAAGGACTTTTAGCAGGGTCAGTGGAATAACGAGTGTCTGTGGTGGAGTTTAGTCTGGGACCCCGTTCCTGCAGGCAGGGGTCCAGCACCTGAAGCTCCTCTCCTTCCCTGTGCATTTAGGGAGCCCAGCTGAGAAAGCTGCTCTCAAAGCTGGAGACAGGATCCTGTTCCTCAACGGCCTGGACATGAGGTAAGAGGCTCTTGGAAAGGGGTCCCAGGGGTGGCCCAGCACATGTGCTCACCCCGTGCAACAGAAACAAGAGCTGGTTGGTCTTGGAGGGTGCACTGAGGTGCAAAGCCCCACACAGACATCTCCTTTACTGTTCTTCTACAGCAGCTGGCTCTAGGAGTCCTGTGGCAGCTCCATCCCTGCTTGTTCCTTTCACTTCTCCATGCAGATATCCACACCCAATGCGTGAGCTGCCCACAGACTGTGGTTTGAGCCACTCCAAGTTGTCTGTGTCAAACACCTGGGGCTCAGCTTTGGAAAAGTGCATTTGTTCTGCCCCCAAATCACTCCCAGAATGGGCTCATGAGCTTAAAAACACTCGGGCAATCACACTTCCACCCAGAAGTTCTTTCTTTTCTATGTTATTTACACACAACAGAAGCAATCACACCAGAGCTGAGCCTGCAGCTGGCTGGGCAGTGGCAGCAGCCCATCTTTCCTCAGGTCAGTTTTCCACACAAAAAGCAAGAGCAAAGGGTGAGAAGAGGCTACATGACAAGAGGGAGTGATGAATATTTCAAAGTGAAGCATCTGATGCTGCTTCTGTCAGTGCTCAGGTCCTCACGTTTCAGCTGACCCAGCAGACTGGTGGCTGATGCAGCATTGCCAGAAAATAGAGGAGACCAAGCTGAGGAGTGTCCTCTGAGCCTACCTTTTGGCAGGCATTGTCCCAGGCCAGCCTCTACCCTTCTCCAAGGACACTCCAAGATAATTCCTTCTACTTTTGCCGACAAAAATGCATTTTCCATCCACCTTGCATTTTCCTTCCATGGAGAATCAGAACAGGCAAGGAGAGACCCACAGCACTGTATCATTTAAATGGGAAGTTCATCTTCTGGGGCTGAGCCTGAAGTAACAGGGGCCTCATTTGCCCAGCCAGCTCCTCAGGGTGCCTGCAGACATGCTCTGCACCCATTCCTTGCTGCAAGAGCCCAGTCCAGGGGGATAATTCCTGCTTTCCCCTGGGAGGCTCCATTCTGAGCTAAAAACCAAGAAAAGATCCTATGTCCAGGGGAGCTGCAGGGGGGGCCCTGGCTGTCTCTGAGCAGCAAGATGAGGCTTTTTGCACAAAGGGCAAAGGCAGCTGCAGGCTCCACCTCATTGCTGCCCCTCTGACCCTCTCTCCTGTGTCCCCAGGAACTGCTCCCATGACAAGGTGGTGTCGATGCTGCAGGGCAGCGGGGCCATGCCCACCTTGGTGGTGGAAGAGGGGATCGTCAGCATCTCCAACGGTAAGGGCAGGGGGAGGAGAGGTCCCGGAGCAGTACAAACCCCCCCGCATTTCCCTCGGAGGGGGATGTCTCAGTGCCTCCCGCAGGTTTAACCCCTCTGCCTGCAGGGCTGCTCCTCCCGCAGGCAGCTGCCCGCTTTCTGGGATCAGGCTTCATCCCAGGCTTGGCTGCTCCCCGGGAGGTTCCTGCTTCTGTGTGATGGTCCTTGGCAGCCCTGGCCGATGTCCTTTCCATGCAGCCTGTGCCGGGTTCTCAGCCGAAGTAACCCAACCCCGGGCTCACCCTGCAAACCCCTCCCTTGTGCAGGGGCTGTGCTGCTCAGGATAATGCTGCTGCTGCTGGGAATTATCCAGCTGCCCAGCTGGCTGCCAGTCAGAGCCGGTGGGAGAGGTGTCTGGGGCAGTGCTGGGGTTGTCAGGATGATTCTGGCAGAGGGGCAGGAGCTCAGCCCGGGGCAGAGCCCGCTGGCTGCTGCCTTTCTGAAGTTGTGTAAAGGAAGGAGGGTCAGCGTGTTATTGGGGTGCTGCACCACAATCCCAGGAATTAGGGACTGGCTCTTCCCTCCAGAGCAGCAAAGGACTCCCCTGAGTTTCCCTTTAGGAGCCCTGTGGTACCAACTCACTGCCGTGTGCCCTAGAAACAAACCCCAGCACCTCACTGCCTCACAGCACAGTGGTGCTCAAACTGCTTCACCGCCCCCAAAAGAAACCAAGAAAAGATGGAATTTTTCTGCTCCTACCACCTTGGCCACATTCCTAGGTGGATAAGTGCCTCCTGCAGTCTCAGCCCCTTCTCCCAGCTCCGTCTTGCCCTGCACTGACCACAGGGGCAGCACAGGGAGCACTGCAGATGAGGGTGACAAAGAAAATGACCTTCCATGCTGCAGTTCACTTATGGATAACCCTTGACTGATGCTGCTTTTGAAGTCAATGGTTACCATAAAGTGCTCTGGAATTCAAGCAGAGGCTTTAGAGAGCCAGAGGAGGAATGGCACCTGCAGGCTGTCACAGGCAGGGTGGAAGCAGTGTGGCTGAAGAGAGAGATCCCAGAGACCTTCCCAGTTAAAACACCCCTGCACATCTCCAGCTGGTCCATGGACCAACTGGAACAGCCAGAGCTCCAGAGCAGGGGCAGCCACAGCTCCAGATGAGCCATTTCACCCTGTCACCATGCTGCCTTCCAGTGACTGTCACCTCTTTAGTTTTGTTTTTTTTTTTTTTTTTTTTTTTTTAACAGTGTCGGTACCACCACACCAGGATCTGTATTTCTGGGGAGCACCCTGGGTGTAAGCTGCTCCCTGGCTGGCCCTTGGTTTCAGGAGAAGCCTTTTAACCCCTGGTTAAGACCCTTTGTCTGTTGAATTTTCTATTTTCTCTCTACCTGCGCCCTGCAGACTCTGACTCTGCTGACTCCCCGAGCACCTCCTCTGCCCTCACCTCCCTGCAGTGGGTTGCAGAGATCCTCCCCTCTAGCATCAAGATCCAAGGAAGGACCTTCACCCAGCAGCTGGAGCACCTGCTGACCCCCCCTGAGCGCTACACCACCTGCAAGGCTCTGGAAGGCTTCTTCCAACATCGGTAACTCCTCAGCAGCTCCAGCCTCCAGCTCTGGTCCTGGTGGCAATGCCCATGTCAGAGCAGGGCTCCAAGAAGGAGGCAGAGCTCAGCTGCTGGCACTGGGCTCTGCTGGGATTACCTTCTCCACTTGCCCCAGCTGTGAATTTCTCCTTGTGCCCACCTCTCACCAGGTGTCCTGAGGGCAGACCCTGGAGCTTTTGAGGTTCATTCAGTCACTCTTAACCCCTCATGAAGTGACCTTGGTGCCCAGCAGTGTGGGCTCTCTTGCTGCCTGGCTGTCCCAACAGCCACAGGTCCTGTTCTGCCTCTTTCAGGAAATCTCACAGTGTTTTATCCTCATCTTCTCACTCTTCTCAGCACCTTGGCAGCAGCTCTCCCTTGGCCAGGAGAGCATCCTCCCACCCCGCTGCAAGGGTCAGAAACAACCTCCTGGCAGGCTCAAGACTTTCAGTAGTCACCTTGTTTTCTGCCCTGGATCTTTGACCTTTCCACACCACGATGAATAAGCCATCCCTCTGTGTGCCAGGAGGTGCTGCTCTTTATCACAAGTTCTCACTGTTACTGCCACACTAAGGATGCAGGAGCTGCAGTGAGCTTTAACCCCCCATCTCAGCTCAGTTTCTCAGTAGAAAAGCAGCCTGGCTTCAGCTCTCAGCCCCAGTTCTGTCCTCCTCCCCCAGGCTGCTTTATCCTCCTCCCTCTTGGGGTGCTCAGCAACCCTCTCACCACCCCTGCACCCCCAGCCCCCTTCTCCCCGAGCCTGCTTACCGGCTCCTGCGGAACATTCAGGACTTCCCAGGGTTTCTCTTTGCTTCCTGGCGCTCCTCCCGCCCTCTCACTCCCCACCTTTTATACCACCTTGCTCACCTCGTTAGCGCCCGCTGCCCCACTCCACCCCCAGGGCTCTGCCTGCCTCTCCCGCAGCCTCTGCTGGGAGGTGATGTGCGTGTGTGTGCCCGAGGTGCGGAGGTGATGTGCGTGGTCCCGAGGTGCGGAGGTGATTTGTGCGTGGTCCAGGAGCTGGGAAGCAGCGTGGTGGGGCCGTGCCGCCGGGATGCGCTCCCTGCCCGTCCCTCTCTTTCCCGTTTTGCAGGAACATTGACACTCTGATTGTGGATGTGTACCCGGTGCTGGACACACCGGCCAAGCAAGTCATCTGGCAGTTTATCTACCAGCTGCTGACGTATGAAGAGCAGGAGCACTGCCAGCAAAAGATTGCCAGGTTTCTTGGTTACAAGTCCTTGGCAGGTGAGAGGAAAGGTCCCAAGCTCCGGGAGGACACGCCGTGTCCCACCTGGGGACCTCGGTCCCTGGTGCTGGGAGCAGGATGGGGCAGGAAGGGAGCACTGTGGCTCCTGCCCACACACTGCCTGCACGGGGCAGTGGCCACGCAGGGTGTGGAGCAGCACAGGGCAGTGTCCAGGGCCTGGTACTCACCAGGTTGATCCGTAAATGTCAGGCTGGAGGTCTCCTTTCTGCATCAGGTATACCCACAGTGCTGGAAGTAAACTCTGCACTAAGAGGAGAGGTGGCACCTGAGAGGTTGTCCCTGGAAGAGATGGTTTTTGGGAGCTGCTTGGGTTGTTAGGAAGTCCTGAAAGGAAATAGCTGACGTAGGGGCAGGGTTCAGACCAGAGAGGAAAAATGAGCCCTGGTGGTGATGTCCCTCAGGATGGCTGCAGTGCTCAGGTACTCCGTGGTTAGAGGAGGTGGGGACAGCTTCCCTGGCAGTGCTGCCCTCACAAAACCACCTGGAGGGCAGTGGGTGATTCTGCTCCTCTTGGTTCTCCTCTCCTCTCACCATCACCCAGGGCTGTGGCAACACAAAACCAGCTGTGGTTGGCCAGGGATAAAGGGGTTTGCAGCCATGCAGCAGAACAGCGAGGGCAAATTGGAACGAAGTATCTTAATATTTTCACCTGGGCTTCCAGAATCTTCTATTTGAAGCTATTTGCATGGTGCCATGTTTTAGACTCAGCATAGGAAAAAAGAGGTCTTGGTTGTAGAGAGACTTTTGGAGTAGCACAGTTATTTTAGCACAGCCTCTGCCCTTGTGAGGAGGGATGAGGAGAGACAGCTCCAGGTCCATAGTCCCTGCTGTGCATGGAAACCTGCTGAGCACCTGCTCACCTAAGTACTGTGGCTTTTGTGTGCACAGAATCGTGGCCTAACATCTTGTATATTCCCAAGAACTTAGGCCCTAAATTGGTTTGCAAACTCCAGAAGATCTCAGAAGCCAACATATTCTGCAGTTTGCAACTACATTTCAGGAACACAGAGGTGTTCCCAGCAGCTGTCAGAGGAGTAAATCCCCCAGGACCAGGCTGTCTGGGGCTGTTGTCCCTGTTCACAGGATGGTCCTTGGCTCCTTTCAGCCTTTCAGGTGAAAGGGGCAAGCTCTGACCACGTGAAGTTCTGGTTGCACTGCTGCCTGATGTCTGTGTCCATGCGTGGAAGCATGATGGTCAGAGATCTCTGAGTTTGGGTCAGTCCTTCCCCTGGGCTGCTGCTGAGCTCGGTGTTGATCTCTGGTGTGTGTCTGTGTGTGCTGGGCTGTCAGACTCTGCCTTGGTACCTGGTTCTGCTGGACCAGCCCAGCTCAGGGATGGGGTTCCACCTGCACCATGAGCTGGTGGATGCCAATCCTGGCTGAAAGAGCAATTGCATGTCCTGATTCTGGGCACCCATCCCCTCTCCTAACCCTGCTCCCTGGGGTCAGTGTGAGGATGGGGTGAGCCGGGGGGGCTGGGGAGGGGGGGCAGTGCCAGCACAGCCGTGCACAGGGTGAGGGACAGGGCTGAGGGAGATGCTGCCAGTCCCAGGGGTCTTGTGGAGCCCCGTGTCGTGGCCAGGAGGGACGGGGGAGCTGTGGGGACCGTGCCTCACCACGGGTTGTTCTCTGCTGCAGCGGAGGCAGAAGCAGAGGATCGGTACCGCAGCTCGGTCCGCGGGGCCTCCTTGTGCCGGGGAAGCCTCCGAACGCCCCATCCCGAGGAAGGGGGGGCAGCAGGTGGGTGAGGGGGATGCTCGGGGGCTCCTGATACAGGGAGGAGGGAGCTGGGTCCCGGTGGCCGGGGCTGTGCTGTGCCTCTGCCCTGCCCAAGCTGAATTCCTGTCCCCCCCCTGACAGTGGGGAAAGGTGGAAGGAGAGCAGGGAGCCAGGAGGGGTTTGGCTGGGAGCTGGTGTTTTCAGAAGCAGCTGGAGTAGGCAGTTCCTTGAAGAAGCTGCTTGGGCTGAGGCTGAATGCTGTTTCCAATCCCAGATGTGAACTGACCCTCCCTCTGGGATGCACCATTTTTAATCTTCCTTGTGACCATTCTTGGGCACCATTGAATTCACAGCAGTATTTGTGGAATCCCTGTGAAGGAGATCATGGTCCAGTGACACTTTGGGACTTGATGCACTGCACCCACAGCACAAACCCTCCTTCTTTTCAGAAAGTAGCCCCATGTCTTCCCATTCTTCCAAAACTCCCATTCTCCTGGTACTGCTGCAGATCCTTCCACCTCCCCTGGATCTCCAACCCTCTCCCAGGTTGCTGGTTGTGTCCTTTGGGTCTTTGCCCTCCCAGATGGCAGGAGAAGGCATCTTGCCTGTCCCTCCCTTGCCTTCAGCTGGCTGCAAAGGGCACCTGCCCTGCCCTTACAGCTCCTGACCATGACCTCCTCACCACCATGTCCCCACCACCACCAGCTACGAGGGGCAGCTCCATGCCACTCTCCCAGAGCCCTTCCCTGGCTCCTCAGCTGTGGGCAGGGACTGGAGCAGTCATCACTGAGACATTTCCCCAGGGAAGATCCCCTGAGGAGCAGCCCTGGCAGTGACTACAGCCCCAAGGGTGGGTGACAGATGCCTGGGCTGGAGGGAAGCTGCTCACCCCGGCAGATGTTTGCCAGCTGTGGGCAGCAGCCTTGTCCTCAGCTGCCCTGTGGGAAGAGCAGAGCATCCCACGACCTCTTGTGCTGAGCTTCAGCCAAGCCTGAGCAGGTTCTGGATCCCACCCCGGGTTTGTGCTCCTCCCTGCATGAACCATTTATTTCTAAAAAGCAGACGGTGTTCCTCAGTCCTGCAGAGGGGGTGATGTGCTGGGGGCTGCACCTCCTCTTCCCAAGGGAAGCCCCACGCCAGGGCCTGTTCTCACCACAGCCAGCTGGCTCTGGCCTGGACTCTTCCTTCCTTGCTGCCATCAGGAGCTGGTCTCTGGGCACAGAGGTCCCGTTTGGTTCAGGTGTGAGCTCCTGGTGCTTTGCTGTGTGCCTGGGCTCCACGGCCCACCAGGAGACAAGGGGAACCTTGATGGGTCAGGACCGTCAAGAACTGAGGGGGCAGCAGCACAAGGGTGGGCTCCTGACTGCTTTGTCTCTTCCTTCCCCACAGGCCAGAGTGACACCGTGGAGGTCCCTGTTCGCCTGATCCCTGGGGAGAGGCAGGCTGGGGATGGCACATCCCTTCCAGAGACACCCAACCCCAAAATGGTGCGACCTGATGGGGCTGGGGGGGGACAGGCACCCCGGGAAGTGCTCAGCCAACACGTCCTTCGCAGGGAGGGTGGTTGGAGTCCCTCCTGTCAGGGCAGGAAAGCAGGAAAAAGGAAAGGGAAAGGATGTGTCTGCAGATCTTACCTGCTGGTGGCTGCCATCATCCCTGCCCCAGAGCTCCATTCCGAGGTCACATCACCCCCACAGTCACCTTTACTGAGCTGCTGTCTGCCAGCAGCCTGTGACTGAGAGGCTCCTGAGGAGCTTCAGAAAAGGGAGAGGAGCCTTGGGTCAGGGTGAAAATCTCTTTTGAGCAGCAAAGCCCAGGGAGCTGGTGGGTGCACGGTGTCTGTCCTGTCCCCAGGACATCCCTGGGCACTCCATGAGACACATCTCCAGCTGCCCATCAGCTCTTTGCCCTTTTCTTCCCAGATGTCAGCTGTCTATGCAGAGCTGGAGAACCGCCTGCTGGGCAGCTTTGCTGGCAAGAGGAGCAGCACTGCCCGGCACAGAGCATCCCCCCCACACCCTGCAGGTACCACCCCACGGGAGAGGGGCACTCGGGGGGCTCAGGTGATGGAGGATGGTGCTGGCCAGGCAGGTGGAGGAGCAGACACCTTCCTCTTGGTGCCCCTTGATAGACGGGGCCACCCAGGAGCCCAGAGCCCCAGCGGGGAGGGGATGGGGCAGTGCCCGGGGGTCTCTCCTCCCCTGAGCTCCTGTGACATCCAGCGTGGTGCTGGGGGCTGCAGGACCCCCTGGGCAGCAGCGCTCTGTCCCGCAGGTGCTCGGAAGCCAGGAAAGGCGATTTCGTGGCCCAGTGACCCTCTGGGCTCCCAGCAGTGCTACTACCGCCTGCACAGCACCGTGGCCTCCCCGACCAGCACCGAGTCCAATCCCTACGTCAGCCTGGACAGCAGCCCAGCCCCGTCCCCCAAGCGCCGGGAATACCCGCTCAGCCCCCTGTCCCGACGGAAGAAACTCTTCACCTTCTCCAGGCCCCCGCGCAGCCGCGACACCGACAGGTTCCTGGATGCCCTCAGTGAGCAGCTGGGACACAGGGTCACCATCGTGGATGATTTCCTCACCCCTGAGAATGACTACGAGGAGGTGAGGGTGCCCCGGGCTGGCTGGGTGCAGCTGGGGGTGCAGCATCCATCGTGCAGCCCCCGCAGCACCGGGATGGGTGCGGAGCCTNACCACATGAGTGTCAAGAGGCTGAGGTGGGAGCAGGTGGAGAACTCGGAGTGGACCATCTGGGGGCAGGTACGGCCCAGGAGAGGGGAGAAGGGTGTGGGGGGGGTGAGGGTCCAAACCACCACCTGGGGACCTTGTGCTGGTTCCCTCCCCGGAACATCACCACCTGGCCTCTCGTTGGGCCACCCGTTCAATACCTCGGCCAAGGGAAGGAGCTCTGGAGATGCCGTGTCACAGAAAGTCTCCTATTTCTTATGTGCTTGGACCAAAACTGCCGGGATGAGGAGAGGCTGTGGCAGGCAGCTGAAATGCTGGGTTTGGCAGCAGCACCCTGGGGAGCCCTTGCTTTCAGGCTGTCTGTGGGTTGGTGTAGGCAGGAGGTGCCTCCAGACAGGTTCTGCAGCTGTGGGAGGTTGTGTCAGCAGGAAACGGTGAGGATGGTTGAAAGCAGAAGGATGGGGAGGATGCCAGAGGGGGAAAGTGGGTGAGAAGTGAGACTAGATGGGATAATCCTTTGGTATCATGGACTTGAAGTGATGCAGAACTTTGGAGGTGGATTCAGGTCCCTGTAGGGAGCAGCTGCCTCCCCAGGGCCTCACTTCCACCCTCTGTCTCTCCTGATGAGGAATGTGTTCAGATGTGAAGGATGCTTCATGCCCTGAGCAGCTGGTGGGTCCCTCTTGAAACCCTGCAGGTCCCTCTCCCCAGCACTCCAGAGAACACCATGCTTCTCCACAGTGATTTTCTTGTATTCAAAAAAATCCCAAAGTTTCTGGAATTCCCACTTTGTCCTTCAGACAGGCAACTGTGCCCAAGTTGCAAGTGAGGAGCACTCATGCTCTGTAGGATTCCAGCTGATCAGGAGCTAAAAGTGAACCCCCAGGACAGTGCCCCCAGCTGCAGGGAGCAAAGAAATGCTGATAAGGGGAACCTCCAGGTTTCCTCCCTTCTTCTGAGATGAGAAGGAGTCCCACCAGATGGGTTTGGTGTAGAAACTCCCTCCCCAGAGGTGAACGGTTCACCAGGCTCTGGGTTCTGCAGAGGTTCTGGGATGGCCAGGTCTGCAGTCACAGGACAGGGCCATCAGCCTCTCCTGGTGTTTTCTGGGGACACAGAGCTCAGGGTGGGGTGGCAGGAAGGTGGCTCAGCATGGGTGGGCAGTGTGGGGCTGTGCCTTTGCCAGGCTCCTGACTCTTCCTCCTCCTGCAGCTCGGGGAAGACTCAGATTATGACAAGCTGAGTGATATGGTCAAATACCTCGACCTGGAGCTGCACTTTGGGACACAGAAGCCTGCAAGTAAGTGCCTGAACCCCAGAGCAGGTCCTGGCACTGGCCAGAGCCCGGGGCAGAGGGAGGAATGGGGCTGGGTGGGCAGCATGGCAATGCCTGGTGCTCACATCACAGAACCCCCTCATGCTCAGGGTGCTGTGGCTGATGGCACAGCAGATCATTAAGCTGGAGATCACCTCGATGTCTCCCTTAATTTTCTTCCCTGCCATTATCTGCTCTCTCTCTGCATTCTCAGTCCATCAGGGCAGTGAAACTCAGCTGGGGGTTTCTCTCCCATTGTGCTCAGGGTTCAATGCCTGCCCGGCCATCCCCATCCCACCGGGAATGCCGGGGTGCCAGCACCCCTCCCCAGTGCCACCGGGGCCTTGGTGTGCAGCACAGCAGAGCTCAGACCTGCACCAAACCCTGGCAGGACTTGTGCAGAGTCTCTGCTCCTCCTGCTGCCTGCAGCATGGGCAGAGCCCAGCTCCAGCGGGCAGGCACGGATGGGGCTGGTGGTGGAAGTGGGATGAAAGGGGATTCTCCTCAGGGGCTGCCCATTTTGGGGGATGTTTCTGGGATTTTCTGTGTGTTTCACCTCTCGTTTTACTTTTTTCAGCTCCAACAGAGTCCTCCATTGAGGAGATCTTTGAATCGCTGGATTCAAGGATTCCCGGGGCCATTGCTGTGTGCACAGCATCAGTTCTCCTCTTTCATTCATGGTTTCACTGTTTGCAGGGCAGTTGTTTTTTTTTTTCCCGCTGGAGCCGGCTGAACCTGTCCTTACCCACGATTAAATCTTTCAGTTTCTCTTCCAGAGCCAACTCTCATGCCTGAAAACTTTAAAAAGAAAGACGTGGTTGAAATTTTGTCCCACAAAAAGGCCTACAACACATGTAAGTGAACATCACAGAGAACCTCCCCCCAAAACTGGCCCACAGGTGGGACCGGGGATGTTATAGAGCTGGAAAGGTAAAAGGAAGGAGGCTTCATGAGCACCATCCCACCAGCAGCACCCCAGCACAGCTCTGCTGCTCCGGGCTGTTCCTGCAGCCCTGGCTCAGCCCTGGGCAGAGGGTGGGAGGTGGATTCAGGAGCATGGACAGAGATGGGATGGGATGTGCCTCATGGGCCCGGGGAGCTGGAGAGGGGAAAGGGGACGTGAGGGTGTGTGGGAGGACCCTGTGCCCAGCACCCTGCTTCTGCAGGAGGTGCTCCTGGTGGGAAGGAGGGTGGGAGGCTGGGTGGGACCCTGCCCCCTGGGGTCTCCTGGAGAGGAGGAGGGATGGTTTGCAGTGCTGGTGATGTACACGCCCGATGCTGCCAACCCCTGGGGGGTCTGCAGGACCAGAGCAGCCCCTCAGGATCCCTGTGCAGCCTCTGCAGGGCCTCAGGGAGTGGAAAGCCCTTCCTCCCCCCAGGGCTGACCCTGTGCCGGCGCAGGCAGATGGAGAACTCCGCACCACTCACACCAACACAGACCTCCCCCTCCTACCCCCGGGGAACATCCTGCCAAGCCCCCAGCACAGCCAGCCCCCGGGCTCTGGTCCTCCTCCTCCCCTCCCGGGTGACACCTCCCTCTTTCCCCAGCCATCCTGATCGCCCACCTGAAGCTCTCGCACATGGAGCTGCGCCAGATCCTGATGACGATGGAGACAGACCGCCTGGAGCCTTCCCACATCAAGCAGCTCCTGCTCTACGCGCCCGACGGGGAGGAGGTGCAGCGCTTCCAGAGCTACAAGGAGAACCCTGCCAAGCTCAGCGAGCCCGACCAGTTCGTGCTGCAGGTACCTGCGGGCTGCGCCGTGCCTGGGGAGCTCCGCACGGTGTCCCGGGGATGTCCCGCCGGGAGATGGGGGGGAGGAAGGAGCACAGAGGAGCAGCCAGCAGGACGCAGGGCTGGGAAGAACTGGTGGCACTGGTCAGAGGGACCACTGGTGAGTGATGCTGGGGGTGATGCCTGAGCTCTCTGCCGGCTCCCCCAGCGGCTGTTTCACAGCCCCAGCACAGCACAACCTCCACCCCACAGGAAGGGTGACTTTGCCCAGCTCTGACCGACTTGTGCTGCCAAAGCCACTTGTGGGGCTGGGCAGGAGCCCTCCCTGTCCTGCAGCAGCTCCAGCAGCCATCCCAGCTGCCCCACTGTGCCACTTGCACCGAGACAGTGGTTTCTTTTTTTCTTTTTTTTTTCAGCTCCAACTGAGTGGTTTCCTGTACAGGGAAATGTGCTGGGAAAGACACCAGGAGGGAGGGGTTGTGGTGAGTGGTGACCCCCATGGCTTTCTCCTCCCTTTGCTCTCAGATGCTGTCAGTGCCAGAGTACAAGATCCGCCTGCGCAGCCTCCACTTTAAGACCACTCTGCAGGAGAAGACAGAGGAGATCAAGGCCAGCTACGAGTGCATCTGCAAGGCCTCTCTGGAGCTGAAAAGCAGCAAGAAACTTGCTAAGATCTTGGAGGTCAGAACAGTCCTTTCTGCTGCTCACGGCCACCCGGGGCTCCCAGCACCCCCCTGCAGCTGGCAGGCAGCACAGCTCCATCCCCACTGCCCTGCCCTGAAGCCCTCCAGGTCCCACTTTGCCAGGGTCCATCCCCTGCTGGCACTGGCAGGGAGGAGATGGGAGGGACCCCCCCGACCTCTCCCACAAACTCCCCCGGAAACTCCTCCCCAACTTTTTTTTGGGCCCTCATGGGCCCCACGCCCACCCCGAGCTGAACATCCTGAAACCCACCCAGTGACACAGCAGAGCCCAGAGGGGCTGTTCCTTTACATGCTGCCTGTCCCTCTGAGGAGGTGTCTGTGGGGTCCTGGGGACAGGCAGCACCCAGGCACTCGCAGGACAGAACAAATCCCACTGCAGCTGCTCCTTGACCCCACTGAGACCTTCTGCCCAAAGTTAATGTTAATTCATTCAGGTTTGCTTTTAAAAAAGGCAGGTGGGAGAAAAGAGGACAAGGTGTGATAAAAGGCATTTCCAGATGAGGGATGGAATCTCCTGGGGGGTCCTGGCCAGTGACCCCCCAACACTTAAGTGCTTGAGGGATACCAGCTGGTTGCACATTAATGGTGGTGAGCAGGAATTCAGGCTGAAATCCGAGCAGTCACGGGGTCCCTGCTCCTCCCCAGGCTCCAAGAGGGATGTCAGGACTTGGGTGGGCCAAGGTTGGGGTCCTGCTGTGCCCCCAAGGCTCCAAAGCTGCAGCAGAAGGAGTTGGAGCATTCTGGAGGGTTTTATTAATGATGTCTACAAGCACAGGGGGGACCCTCAGCACAACCCCCTTGTTCTTGCCCACTGCCCTGTAGACAGAGGGAGGATTTTTACCTCTGCTCCTACCATGTCACTGCTAGGTGCCTGTGACCCACAAGCAATGGGACACCTGTGACCCAGAAGTGCTGGGATGTGCTGGAGGTCCCTGGCCAGCCATTCACTGAGGTTTTTCTTTGCAGTTTGTGCTGGCAATGGGAAATTATCTGAACAACGGGCAGCCCAAAACCAGCAAAACCACAGGCTTTAAAATCAACTTCCTCACGGAGGTAAGGTGGAGCACACTTGTTCCTGTGCAGGAGGCACCAGTGCCAGGAGCTCCACGTGCTGGTTTATTGTCCCTGTCCTCACACAAGGGTCCTGGGTGCAGGATCAGGGACTGCTGGGTGGGTTGATGCACAGGGAGGACACCCGAGAGGCTCTCGTGGTGGTTGTGTCCTTCAGTGTGCTGGGACACGAGACCTGCATGTCTGTGTGAGGCTGGCCAGAGCCCACAGCCAGAAAACAAGGGGCTCTGTCCCATGTGGGTCACTGCAGCGCTCCTGAGGGGTGGGGGACAGGGTGACAGCATCTTCATAGCTGCTGTGTAAACATTAAATGTCCTATTTAAACATTAATCCAAGAAGCATGGCTGAGAACTGCCACGCACGTGAGCACAGGGTGAGCCGAGCAGAGGAGCCCCCGTGCTCAGCAGAATCCTCACTTGCTTTGCTTTGCTTTGCTGCAGCTGAACACCACCAAGACCGTCGATGGGAAATCCACCTTCCTCCACATTCTTGCCAAATCACTCAGCCAACACTTCCCAGAGCTCCTGGGCTTTGCCAAGGATCTTCCTACGGTGCCGCACGCCGCCAAAGGTAAAGGAACAGGAGCATCTGCAAGCTCTGAGCCTCCTTGCACTGTCTCTTGGTTTTGTACTGGTCTGGAGTAAGTGGTGGGCTGCACAGGGTTGGCAGGAGCAGGATGGCAGCCTGAGCAAGTGAGGAATGGTCCTGAGCAGGAGGCTGGGGTTAGGAAGGGATGAGCTTGGTGACATGGGAGGTCCTGCCCATCCCACACTGCCACACGTGGGAGTTTCTAGACAAGGCTTTGTTCCCTGCCCCAAAACATCCTTCTGGCTGGAAAAAGTGGTTCCCAGGTTGAGGGGTATCACAGAAGTGCAAATGAGGCAGGGAAGAGGGAAGTGCCAGGAGCTGCTCTGCTGCACCCAGCCACTGCCTCCTTCCACCCTCCCCAGCACTGTTACTGCCTGCAGACACCTGTGGTCCAGAGTGTACAGCACCCTGCACAGGATGGGGTCACAGTCCAGTCACAGGTATGCCACGCTGAGGGAGGATCGTACGACTTGGTTGGTTGCAGTAAAAAAATGAAAATCCCCCCCAGCAGTGGGGCTGTCCCCCATCTGGGGGTGGCACACACAGGCTGGCTGCATGCAACGCGTGGGCTGCAGCCTCCGTGCACATCATCCCCTCTTTGTGAGGAATTCCCTTGGGAATTAGTGCTATGGTGGATAAATAAAGGAGAAAACTCAGTCCTGGGGATGTCAGTTTCCCCTTGGGGAAGCTCTGTAGCTGCAGCTTTCCCAGCTGGGTTTCATAGCTGGTCTGTTCAATAACCCTCCTGTCACCCTGCTGTCCCAGCTCCTCTCACCCCATGGCCCCTGCCAGACCAGTGCCCTGCAGGGCTGCTCAGCTTCATGTCACACGGGGGGACAGGGCCACAGCAGCCCCCCAGACACACTGCTGGTCACCTCCTCCCTTGCCTGGAGAAGAGCTGAGGCTGCCCAAGGCCTCTGCTTGTCACTCCCATCCTCATGCTTCCAAGAGATGCTTCAGAGGGCAGCCTGGGTTTCACTCCTTCTCTGAGCTTCCTGCACAGTCCCTCTGTCCCCTTCCCAAGTCAGGTGGATCCATCACCCCCTCCTGCAGTGAGCCCTACACGCTCCTTGCACTTGGCACATTCCAGGCTCCTTTTGAAGTTCTTGACATCTCTTGGCCCAAAAAGCCAGGAGCAGCTGCTGGTTTTCCATGGATGCCCTGGACAGGTTGTGGAGCTCAGCCTGAACCACCCTGACCCACCGCCTCACTTTGCTGCAGGAAAGGAGCCAACCCCAACTCCCCTGTTCTTCTTCTTGTGCAGTGAACCAGAGAACACTGACAGCTGACCTGAAGGACCTGCACACCACTGTCAGTGACATTCAGATGGCCTGCCACAACATGCCAGCCACCCCAGAGGACAGATTTGCAGTTGTGATGACTGTATCCTTGTGTGAAGGGACTTCTGCCCCGGGGTGAAACCTGGGGTTGTCTCTGTGCCTCAGCAGGGCTGTGCCTGCTGCTGTGAAAGGGTATTACAGCATCTCAGCACCTCCCCCTCAGCCACATGGGAAGCAGCTGGGGGGTACCCACTGGTTCTGCCTGGCAGAAACCCATGCAGCAAAGCCAGACAGCTGCCCAGGCCCTCCAGAGCAGGAGATCAGCCTCCCTTTGCATGCTCTTCCAGCAGGTCCTTCCTCAGAGCTGTGATGGAGCCCAGCAGAGGTGGCTCTGGGCTGTCCCAGCCCCCGTGGCTCTTTTGCCCTTAAACCATTTCCCTCAGAGCTTCCTGGAGAGTGCCCAGCCTGCCATGCGCTCCCTGGATGACCTGCAGCACAAAGCCATGGAGGAATTCAGCAAGGTGTTGTCCTTCTTTGGGGAAGACTCCAAAATGACAACTTCAGAAGCCTTCTTCGGCATTTTTGCTGAGTTTATGAGCAAGTTTGAGGTGAGTTGCACTTTTCAGAGCCAGACAAGTGAGGGCTCTGCTGTCAGAGGTCCTTGCACGGGAGCTGTGGGAGCCAGGTGAGATTTCCATGAGCACATCTGCCTGGGTGCCTGCAAAGTGCAAAGTTTCCAGGGTGCCAGCTGGCTGGGTGGTGTGGGAGGCAGAGGTGAGGGTGATGGTCCCAGCCCTATGGGGAGTAAAGCAGCTGTTGCCATGCTCTGGTGTTCTTGGTTAAAAAAAAAAAAACCCAACAGGGCAGGAACCTAAATTCTGAGACCCAATGTAAAAGTCAGATGTGGTGGTTCTCAGAGTGACCCTGAGGGGTTTTGTGGGCAGAGATGGGTTCTCTTATCTTACATTCTGAAACACCCCAAAGCAGCTGCACCAGGGCTTGTCCAGCAGGCAGCCAGGGCAGAACTAAGCCCTGCAGTGAGCAACACCATTGAAATGTCCCCTCTGCTGATCCTCAGCTCCTGCTCTTTGCTCTCTCCTGCAGCGGGCACTCAGTGATGTGCAGGGTGGTGAGAGTCAGCGCAGCCCCAGGATGACCTCCCCCCTGGCCTGGTGAGGGCTCTGCAGCAATGCCACCTCCAACACTTCATAGCCAACAAAGTGCAATTTGCTCCCATTGAGTCTGGTTGTAAATAGGCTGCTGTCACCTGCAACCACCAAGCAGAACCACGGGCAGAGGGGTCGGGGCAGTTTGGACACTGAAAAGGCACCGTGGGCGATGGTGGAGGGATGGATGGATGGATGGATGGATGGGTGAGAGGGTGAGGCACAGGGGCAAGAAGGTAAAGACTCCCCTGCTCTTGACAACAGCTTTCTCAGCTCTCTCAATTTCCAGCATGTGGGTTTAATCCCCAGGCATTGCCACGGGCTGGCAATGGAAAGCAACATGACCTTGCAGAACCCTTCTGCCTGTGTCATCTCAAATAGGGATCCAGTCTGCCTCTATCCAGCCATGCTGGAGGGGAAGGAAAAGCCCAGAGTCTTTCCCAGCCCTCAGCTTTGCTGAAAGGTGTGGCAGGGACTGACAGGTCTTGACATCTTCCATCAGCACTTAGACTGGTTTTAACTTGCCAGGAGACATAAATCCCTGGGCATCTCAGTGCCTGCTCGGGAAGTGCAGAACTCCTGGGAGCCTAAAAATGAGTGGGAGTCCCCTGCAGCCCTGAGTGCCACCTCTGAGGGAGGGCAGAGACCAGCCAGAAAAACCTCCCTGCCCTCCTCCATTCCTTCCCAAGGGCTGGAATCCTGGAAGAGCTGCATGAGCAGGGAGCTCCAGGAACCCGTGCAGGCAGCTGCTTGGTATTGAGGTGATTTAATTCCCTGGGACACATCCCCCGGGAGGGCAGCATCCCACGGGTGGTGCATGTGGCAGCACAGTGCCCCCAGAGCCTGGCAGCAGCAAAGCTGCAGTGTGGTGACCCTGAGAGGCACCAGCCCCTGCAAAAAGCCCCCTTTGCCTTCCTAACCCCCCGGGCTCCAGCCCCCTGCCCATGGCAGTGCCCAGGAGAGCACCAGCTCTCAGCACAGCCTCTGCTCCCTGCAGGATCACCAGCTGGTGTCTTATTGCTGGGAGACCTTACGGCCATCAGATCTTCAGTTTTCAGTGTATTTCTTTTTTTTTAAACCCTGCTGTAGGCAGTGAAGTGTGTCTTCACAAGTGTTCTCAGTTCACAGAGCTTTAAGTGCCAGGTAGTGTCTAGCATTGTGTTCCCAGAGGTCCAGCCCCATCTGTCCCTGCCTCCCCTCTGCTGTGGTGAGGGGTGATGCTCTCCCAGCTCCTCTTTCCAGTTTGGATGTTGCACAATGCATTCCATTGATTATTATTCATTTTTTTTTCTAAAAAAAAAAATATTCAGTATTTAAACCACTGGAAGTTCTTTTGAAACTGTTATTACAAATGTGAAAATGCTGTACATAGGTTTTGCTACGTGTTGTAACTTTCCAAAGTAGTTAGAACTCCAGTCCCTTTGGTATTTATATGTGACTATTTTCAAAGAACCAGAACTTCTGACATACAATTGTATTATTTGATAAGGAGACTATGTATATTGATGACTCAGTCTCTACCCAATGCCTATGTGCTATTCCTAAAATAAAGCTACTGCCTTCTCCCTCCTGACTGCATCTGCCTCTGTGTCCAGGCAAAAATTGCTTCGTATGACAGGCACAGGTGAGGAGCTCTGCATCTGGCACTTGTGTGGCTGCACAGCTTAACCCCCACCCCTTCCACCCCCAGGTGAGAGAAGCAGGATCAGACCTTGCTGGGTTCAGCCTGGCAGGGGAAAAACCTGTGTGAGGAGAGCTGCTTGCGTGCCAGCACTCAGGACAGCCTGATGAACATGAGCAACACATTCTTAAAATAGTGTGGATTTTTTTTCTGCTGCCTTCAGAAGAAAACAGTCAGTGAGTGTGTGAGCCAGTGAATTGTTTCCCTCTGAAAAGGAATTCTTGGCTGAGGTTGAGTTTATGTCCCTGGAGTGATTTATCTCCCTCCACACCAGCAGCAGATAGATAGGGACTGATTTGCTATCAGATTTCCTGGTTGTAGTTTAGCTGGTTTATAGCAGCTCAGCCTCTGGGTCCTCCCTGGTGGCCACAGCACCAGCAGCTGCAAAATGGCTCTGAGCAGGGTTAACAAAAGGTGTGACAGGCTGAGGTCCCTCGCTGGCATCCCAGGGACCCCACACATCATCTGGGATCATCAGCACAGAAAGATGTCCTGGAGCCTCCTCTGCAGTCAGCACAGACATTTGTTTGCTCTTTCTTGAGACCTGCAAACATCAGGGAATTTTCCCCCAGAACCAGTGCTCTGGCTCATTCTCCTTCCAGCCCTGCACAGCCCCAGCCTTAGCAGAACTCCTGCCTCAGCCTCCATCGTGGGATCATCTTCCCAGGAAAGCCTGTCCTTGGGAAGGAAATAATAACTCAGGCAGCAGCCCGGGCTCAGGGCAGGAACACGGCCACGGCTCTGGCTCCAGGAGGTGCCACTTCCACCCTCTGACAGGGGCAGGGGAACAATGGCCACGACAATCCCAGGTTACATTCCAAATTAGGGGTTATTTAAGGATTTTTACACTTTCCTGCAAGAAAAGGGGGGAGGAAAAGATCAGAAAGGAAATTAACAGCTTTTCAGTAACGTCGTGGTGAGGACAAGACCACAGGTCCCATTGGTGGTAGCACCAGGCTGGCACTGCCAAACCCCACTGGAACCATGCATGAACCCTCCCTCTCGGTATCTTGACAGTGGTTTGAAGAGCCACAATCTGTAATTATTTTCCAGGTGCCATGAAAGATGCCAAAGAGACAAACAAAGGTCTCAGCTTCAGACTAGAAGGGTTGAAGTCAGAAGAAGGTGGCAGGGACTGGGAGGTGGCACAAGGTACCTGGATGATGAAGCCCCCAAGGGTCAGCATTGTTCTAACACAGTTTAGGAAAATCTGGGTTTCCCAAATTCCAGATCAAATGAAAGCTTCTCCAATCATAAGATTCAGAGACCTTTAGTTATGTTCATCAGTCTTCTGGAAAGAGTGGGAAACAACCCAATAAAATACAGATACCAGGGGGTTCCTGCTTCGCTCCCTGGTTTCTCAGGCTGTGTTATTTTGTGTCCTTTCCTCCATTGCCAGCCTAGAAAACTCAGAAATTCTGGTTGGAGCTGAGGTTCTCAGAGGTGGGGTAGGTTTCACAAAACCTTTGGTGAAAGCAGCACCACTGCAACATGAAATGAGCACCTGCACTCAGAGCCACTGCACGGGGCTGCTCTGCTTTGGTGGAGAATTTCACCCAGGAGCTGCAGAAGAGCTGAGGACTGGGCAGGAAAACTGGGGTTGGTAACTCCCCTGTGCTTGGCCAGTGCCCGTGCTCAGTGTGCAGGCTGCTGGCACTGAGACCCGGGGCTGCACTGCCCTGGGGCTCCCTGAACCCCGGGTTCAATCTGGCTGAGCTGCCTCCTGCCACCCTCCCTCTCCAGCATCAATCTCTGCACATCATTTAGCCATAAATGTTTATCAGGTTTCTTCAGAGAGATGATGCTGAAACCAAAACCTGGTCCCAGAAGAGGGCACGATTCTGGGATTAACCTACAGGCTGAGGAATGAGTTATGGACCCCAGCCCACGGATGAGTCCTGCTCTTTGTAAGGCTTCAGCATGAGCCTGGAGACCGGATTAGCTGTCAGCTCCCCTGTGTTGTGAGCTTTCAGCTTGAGAGAACATCAGCAGGGATTTTTTTTTGTTTTGTTTTCATTGTTACTTGTCCCTTCTCTAGCTGTGCAGATTGCTTAAGAGAGAATGGCACTCTGGAGTTTGACCCATGAGCCCCGATAGTGAAAATAATACACTTCTCACCAGAGCCACGTGAGGCCGAAAGAGTAACTCCGGGCCATTAGTTTAACTTTGACTGTAAATATTCCTTCTGGTTCCTTGTGACATCGTTAACAGCTCGGCTGGCAAATCCCCATTCTCTGGCAATATTTAAGCTGCCTGTCAGTTGGCAGAGCTTGGTGGTGCCCGGCGCAGGGAGCAGAATGAGACCCGGCTGAGCGCAGTAAGTTCCCTTCCAGCTCCGGTGGGTTCCTGGGTCAGGGGCTGCATCCCAGCCCGGGTAAGCGGCGGTACCTGGAGGAGGTGGATGGACCTGGGAATGCTTAAAAAAAATCCCATTTGAGGAGGTATTTTGGAGAGAGAGGGTCCCGATGGGCTCCCGGGGACCCACGTGGGCTGCGTCTCTCCAGGGACCGCTGATCAAGGGCCGGCTTCAGCCGCTTCATTTCAATGCCACGGATGTTCCTTCCTCACAATCTCTGGCGAGGAAAGTGCTGCCGCCTGTGCCAGGAACCGAGGGAGCCCGGGCTGTGAGCTGAATTCACAAAACGGGCAAAATTTCCACTGGGCCGTGGCAGAGTCGGGATCTGAAATCTGAGCAACCGACTCCACCGCATTTTTCCCAACGCCGGACCTCACCCCCGGCTCTGGGAGCAGCAAGAGGAACTTTCACCCAGCACCTGCCTCCAGCGCTGGGAATTTCCCCTGGAGTGTATCCCGAGGTTCCTGTCTTTCCCGAGGGAGGTGACAAACGCCTGCAGAGCTCTGCCCCAGGTGTGCGGGGACAGGCACCGGGGCTCTGCCTGGATGGACCCCGAGCAGGATGGAGCCCACACAGCTCCCGGCTCCGGGGGTACTGCTGGTGCCCACAGCCTGCTGCATGTCCTGAGGTGGGAAGTATCTCGGGATGAAAGGAAACAGCAATATCAGAGCTGCAAAAGCAAAAGCAGGAGGTGGTAGAGCAGGGCTAGCAACTTCCCTGGAGCTGGCACACCAAACCTCATTTTTCTTTTCCTACTTCGAGGTTAAGCAAGCCAGTAAAAACTTGGCAGGAGCCAAGAGATGTTGCCTCTTTAAGAGGTAAGGTAGCCCCGGTCTGATCGCCAGTGCCCTGCATCCTTGCAAGGCAGAAGCTCCCAAGGAATTCCGTGGGGTCTGGGGCTCCCTAAGGCACAGAAAAGGCTCTGCTGAGGGGCTGCCACTCAGCCAGGACACGGCTCTGTCCCCTCTTCAGCTCTTGCGCTGGAGGCTGCTGGTGCCTCGGGATACAAACCCCAGCTGTGGAAAGAGGTTACTGGATGGTCCTTGCCACCGGGAAAATCCTTCCTGACTGTCCAACCTTTTTGTAACCGCACGGGGGGTGGCAGTGGCCCAGGGCAGGGCTCGTCCCTCCCGAGTGCCGCCTGGCAGGAGGGATCGCTGCATCCCTGTCCCCATCACTCCATCCCTGCTCTGCCCTCCACACACCGGGGCAGCCGGTGCCGCCGGGTCCTCTTTGGGCTCCAGGTGAGTTCGGGACAGGTTCCCGGTGCAGCTCCAAGTGGGGGTGAAGCTGCTGGAGGTTGTGAAACGCGGGGACGAGGGGCAGGGCTGCTGGTTGGGTCTGTGCTGCGTGCCGAGGGCTCAGGTGAAGAACTTGTTGGACCGCTTGCTGTCGGACCGGCCACGCCGAGAGCCCAGGGCTGCTCCAGGACACCCTTCGCCCCACCTTCCTCGGCTTTTTGGCAGCCGGGAGCATATAAGTGTTGTCTGACAAGTGTGAGAGAGGCCACAGGACCTGACCAGGAGGAGAAGAACCAGCGGCCCCCCCGGCCCAGCCGTGTCGGTGGCACCGGGGCTGGACCCGGAGCTGATCCAACTGCGAGGCTCCGGGGAGCGCCGGCTCTGCCCCCATCCTCTGCTCAGCGGGGTAAGAGAAATCACGCATGGCTGCAGCGTGGATGTGAGGGGGATCCAGGGGGATCCCCTTGACCCCCCGGGACTGCCCCTCACCTGCGGTCCCGTCAGCCCGGGGCCCAGCCTGGGCCGGGAGGAGGAACCCAGGAGGAACCCAGGAGGGACCCAGGAGGAACTGCGTGAACTCAGCCCCCGGCAGCCTCCCTGCACGGCTCCATCCTGCCCCACGGCCCTGCCTGGCACCACGGGGGGCTCAGGGAGCTGCCACGGGTCCTGATCAGGCGTTTCTGGACAAGAAAACGGGTTTTAATTCCTGTTTAAAATCATGAAGAGCTTGAGCATCTCACCTGCAGGAAATGCTGCCATGGGCTGGGGTGCAGGAGGGAGCTCCAGCTCCATCTCTTCCAGCTCTTGGTGCCCATCCCAGACCAGCTGCTCATCCCTGGAGCAGCTCATGTGTTGTCCCATCCCAGCAGCTTGTCACTGGTACATTTCTGGCAGCAGCTTCTCAGCAGGGCCAGTCCCACAGTGCTGCCACTTCTTCCACCAGTTAGACAATTATCCACTGCAGAAGGAATCTGACCAAGCCCCAGCTGACCAGCCAGAGCTGGCACCACCTGCCCATCACAGAACAGAACTCATGGATGAAGGCAAATGCCAGAGACAAGAGCCTTCTCCACAGCTCCAGCACAAGCAGCACCACAGCCAGAGCTGATAACCCCAGAGCTGTTCCAGAAACAGTCAACACCTTCAGGGTGCTACCACCTCCTCTCTAACCATCTAACCCATTTTTTTAACAGATTTATGCATCAGGGTAAAGAAGCTCTCTGCCTGCATGCAAAGCCATGGAGCCCACCAGCAGCACTCCCTCCTCTACCACCCCCTCCTGGGATGTGTTTCCCCAGAAGATGCTGGAACCCACAGACATTGCTGTTCTGGTGCTGTACTTCGTGTTTGTCCTCGCAGTTGGGCTGTGGGTAAGCACATACCATGAAAAGCTTTCACATGTGCCAGGTTATAGTGAAAATTAAGGATGTTTGGGCCTCAAATTATTTTCCTTTGGTTTTAATCTGGCCAGACTTCATGGGATTTAAGTGAACAAGCAGGAAGTGGAGTTTACAGGTCCTTTTCCTCACTTCAGCCTGGGGAAGTGTCCTCCCTGCTCCAGAGGAGAGCTGTTCAGCTGGAGTGTTTGCCAAGGGTTTGAGAACCCTTGGAAAGAAGAGGCCATCTCAGTACAAAGTATTGCTAATAATAATGTTGTGTTCATCCAGGAAGGAACTGCTGTCCTATAAATCACCTGTGCTTGTCTGCAGTGGTCTCGCCACCAGATCCCATCAATTAAAAATACAGTTAATACATAATTAATGCAGAAGGACAGGCTGCTGGCATGGCTTTTGTAACAGCAGGAGCACAGGCTGTTGATAAGGCTGAGATGAATAGTTTCTCCCTTCAGGTGTGGTGCATAACTCATGGTGAAACTGCCTGAAAGCTCTGCAGGAGCCAGTGAGTTACACCCCAGGCTGGGCAGTTCTGCCTGTGCCTGGTAGCCAGAGATGGCCACAGCTCTTGCCCACAATTCCTTGCCTTCCTCACGATCCGGAGCAATTTGGTTCATCACAGAAAACATTTAATCAAGATGCTGAGGTGATGGGGAAACATCACATGGCTGTCAGCCTTGGCCAGGGCTCTCCCTTGGCTGCTGCTCTCTCATCCCCCAGGATTTCCCAGCAGCGTTGGCAGATCCTTCAAGAAACCCTTTCACCTGATGACAGGACAGAGTCTCCCAGGAGGGAAAGTGTTTGGGGATGCTGAGAGGGGGGACTGCTGAGCCCCATGTTTGCTTTTCTGCTTCCCCAGTCCATGTGGAAGACGCAGCGCAGCACCGTGAAAGGCTATTTCCTAGCTGGGGGACAGATGGTTTGGTGGCCTGTGAGTATCTTTATCAGTGCCCTGCTTGTGCCCCCGGGCTACAGCAAGACTGAAAAGCACTTTTTCCTTCAAAGAGGAAAAAAAAAACAAACCCAAAACTTCCATGTTTTCCAAAGACCCACTTAGTGGGGGATTTCTGTACTTGAGACTGGGGCAGTGGAGGTGCTGCAGGACCAGCCCACAGCTGGCACAGCCCCTCTGGGTCTGCAGGCTTTGATCTGGAGGTCCCCAGAACTGAGAGGATGCTCCCCGTGGTGGGTGCAGCTTTATCTTGAGCCAGTCTGTGAGGTGGGTGTTGGGCTGGGCTGGTGAGTCAGTGGGTACTGGCACATCTACCTGTTACCTTCTGCCCTCCTCCCCCACAAGAGACCTGACTCTCTGTTGGAAGCAGGATGGTCCTAAACATGTCCACAAGTGAGTGCCAGGCAGCGAATGATAAAAGAGAGAGGAGTCAGAGCCACTGAATGGATAGCCAAAAGCAGGTGGCAGAGGGTTTCATGTCCCCTATAGTAACGAGTGGGGGAACAGCATCCCTGGGGAGCCTCCATGGGGGGATCCCCTGTGGGGTGTAAGCAGGGAACTGCTCTGTTTACCCTTCTGTCCATCACTGGGATGAGAACAATGCCTTGTCCTGTCTTTCTCCAGGTGGGTGCATCCCTGTTTGCCAGCAATGTTGGCAGTGGTCACTTCATTGGCCTGGCTGGGTCAGGGGCTGCCTCAGGAATTGCTGCAACAGCCTACGAGTGGAATGTGAGTGGGGCACAGTGACCCTGGGACCAGCTCTGTGCTCATCAGGGCAACCCCAACCCCAACGAGACACCAGACAAGGGTCTGGCAGCTCCAGAGGCTCAAAGGACAACCCGTCCCCATGTCCCCCCTGACCTTCCTTTTCCTTCCCTCTGCAGGGGATGTTTTGTGTTCTGGTGCTGGCCTGGCTGTTCCTGCCCATTTACATAGCAGCAGGAGTAAGTAGAGGGGGGGTTGTGTCCCTCAGTGATTTGCTGGTACCAAAACCACCTGGTTGGTGCAGGGGCTTAACCACCTCCTGCTGAGCCCGAGCCATGGGGCTCTCAGCTGCTCTGGGGGCCTGGGCTAAAGGGACAAGATGAGAGCTGCTGCCTGGGGACAGCTCTGAGAGCTTGGCTGGGGGGGTCAGCCTGCTCTGCACCCCCACAGTGGGGCAGAATTGTTCCCTCCCTCCAGCAGAGGGACAGAGTCCCTCCCAGGGAGCCTCACGTCAAGAATCCCAGCAAAGTCAGCGCTTGCTGAGCTGCTGGGGAGGCAGCTGAGAACCACAGCCCAGCCCAGGGCAACTGGCAGGGCTCTTCTGGGCTTCTCCCCAAGCAGACCCTCCCCAGCAGCCTCCCTGGGGGCTCCTGCACCCCCTGCCCTGACGGTGCCTCTGGTGTAGGTCACCACCATGCCCGAGTACCTGCGGAGACGCTTCGGGGGCAGAAGGATCCAGATGTTCCTGGCGATCCTCTACCTCTTCATCTACATCTTCACCAAAATATCCGTAAGTAGGAAAACAAACCGAGCCAGCTCAGTTGGCTTTGGAAAGAGGTGCTGGCCAGGGAGGTGGAGAGATGCAATTCCTGACCCCTCCCCAGATGAGCACAAGGGTGGATCACCACCAGCTGGGGAAGTCAGGTTGCAGCTGTTTGGATAACAAGCCTCAGGTTGTTCCTATTAAGGATCTGAATTTGTTACAGCCAGGTGTGAACAGCCTGAGCGATGGCTCCCTGAAGACCTGAGCTGTGTTTGGGGGTTTAGGTGCTGTACATCTGGCAGGTTACCCAGTTTCTTCCCTCTCCTCTTTCCTGCCCACACACACTCCAGATGCTGCTGTGTGCAGGATGAATAAAGAAGGAAGGAGCTGGTCTGCAAAGAGCTGGGTGCTTTGCTGCCTCTGTTGGATGGAGTGCATGGGATAAATAACCCCCCTTGCCCAGCACCCCCCAGCAGCATCTGAGTCACTGCAATCAGTCAGGTCCCCAGGGCTCAGGGGCACCCAGGAGCCAAGCTGGGGTTCTTCTCTACAAACAACGAACCCTTTGGCACAAATCTCTTATTATGAGTCCTGATGAGAGAGACTGGGTTGTTCAGCTGCCTTTTTACCTGTTTGTCATGCTGTGGTCTGTGGTTTGCCTACCCTGAAGCTCTCCTAAACCTCAGTGCCTTCAGGTAGCTGCAGAGCTGGGTGGCCAGGGCTGGGCCCCAGCCCTGAGGACACTCCTGGTTATCTCCCTGTGTCCCCAGGGAGGAATTTGTGTGATGGCAGAGGGGTGCTGGGCAGGCTGAGGCACCCCTGGCCAGCACAGCTCTCCCACCCATCTCACCGATGCTCCAAAAATGCCCTTTTTGAGAGCACTGTGCATGTTCCCCTCCTTTGGGGCAGCTCCATTTGTCACCCTCCTTGATCCTCAGGAGCAAACACTGAACCCAACCTGATCCTAATGCCCAGGAGGCTGGAGCAGGGGCTGCACAGGGGGATGTGCCCCAGGGAGGAGATTGTCACAAACCAGACTGGTCCCATTAAAGGAGATGGAACCCTCCTGCTCCCTGGCACCACCAGCTCGGAGGGGTTCAGTGGTGTCGGGGCAGACGTGCTGATTACCTTGTTCTCCAGGTTGACATGTATGCTGGGGCTCTCTTCATCCAGCAAGCCTTGCACTGGGACCTCTACCTGGCGGTCGTGGGGCTGCTGAGCATCACTGCTGTCTACACCGTGGCGGGTAGGTGGGGGCTCAGCCCATGCACCAGGGACCCTCCTCCGGGGAGTCCTGCAGCCTGGCTCTGTCATGAGGGGGGAGAATCAGGGGAGGGGAAAGGAATTGACAAGGAAGAAATCCTCCCTGCCTGTTAGGGAATAACTACCAGGTGAGAGGACACTAACAGCCCTGCTAAGGCCACGCCAGCTGGGGATGCAGCTCAGCTCTGCCTGAGGGAGAAGCTCCCCTCGAGGCATTTGCTCACCACATTTTTCCTCTGGGCTTTTTGGAGGTATGAGAGATTAACAGAACAATGAGCCACGTAATGTGGAAAGCCTGGAGGATCTTGGGTGCCCTTTCGGGGCTCCCGAGTGGCCAAATGGAACAAAGCCATGCACGGGGCAAGCAGTAAATCCCAAACAAATGAAGGTTGCTCCTTTCCCAGTGCTCACCCCCAGAGATGTTGCTCATAAAGATCCTCCCCCTGCTTTGTTTTTCCTTCTCCTTATTCAACTCTGCCTTACTTTTGGAGCTTTTCCATGTGTTTCCCGTAGAAGTGCCTATCCCAGGACTTTGGCTTTTTGGTGGTGACTCATTTTGATTTCAAACATGAGAAATTCCAGCCACAGCACCACGCAGGGGACCTGTCCAAGCTGCCCCCTGCCCGGTGGGATCAGGCAGCCAGCTGGGCAGGGGCTCAGCTCCTGCTGCTCACCCAAACCCTCTGCAGAGCAGGAGGTGGGATGGCAGGACCAAGCCCCTCTCCCACCCTTTGCTGCTTCTCTGCTCCCTCAGGTGGCCTGGCAGCTGTGATTTACACGGATGCTCTGCAAACCCTCATCATGCTGGTCGGGGCTGTGACTCTCATGGTCTTCAGTGAGTGTTTCCCTGGGGTTTTATTCCTAAATCTCTGACAGAAGCTCTACCAGCTGCTCCGAGCAAGTGGGAGCAGCACAACTGATTACTCAGTTGATGGGAGTTCTGGGAACTGCTTTCTACATATTTTCCTGTTGGAATACATCCCCATACAAATAACTGTAGTTCTTTATGTGGTAAAAATGCACGAGTGCTCCCTGAAAAATCCCTACAGGAGAATGCTTTGAAGCAACACCATAGATGAACCTTCTCTAGCCAGCAGCTTAGTGTCATGCTGTCCCCAGGCCCCATGATGGAGTCAACAGCTTCTGGTTTTAAAGAATTCTTGTGAGGGATCCTCCACAGCAAAGTACAGAGCCTGAAAAATCCGAGGGGTGATGTGATAACTGCTTCTCATGACCTATTTTAGGTTTTATTGAAGTTGGCGGCCTTGAAGGTTTGCAGACAAAATACTTTGATGCCATTCCCAGCACCCGCAAGGAGAACAGCAGCTGTGGCTTGCCAAGAGAAGATGCTTTCCACATTTTCCGAGACCCTGTTAACTCTGACCTCCCCTGGCCAGGAGTGTTGGTGGGAATGACCATCCCCTCCCTCTGGTACTGGTGCACAGATCAGGTGGGCTCCTGCTTAGTGCTTCCTTCAGGTTCAGGAACATCTTATTGCTTGTTTGAATCCAGTTACAAACTGAGGGTCTGCACAGAGCCTGCACTGGTTCCCTATTTCTGGTGGGAATCTGATGGTTTCAGTCCTAAACCTGCAAACCATAATATGCACAGCTAAGTTTTGGGAATCATTTCAATGTAAAAAGGGCTGAGAATGTGTGAATTAATCCTAGTCTGTAAAGACAGGGGTTGTTTTTTTTCTGATTTAAGCTTTTCACTTCTTGTGAACCACCTGTGAACCCATTCCAGCTTCCCAGGGCTGTGATCCCTCCTGCTGACCACACCAGAGCCAGCCAGACTGCAGCCCAAAGCAACCCCCTGATGTTCCTGCACTACTCTTTTATTTCACTCATTTTCCTTGTTTCAGACTCTGTCCTGCTTTGGCAGGAGGGCTGCTGACCTGGCCAGGCTTAGCCATCGGGTCAGAAAAGTCCTCAAAAAAAAAAGAATAATAAAAATCCCAAGGCTGAGTATGATTAGTCAAGAAGCAGATGCTGCAGGCTGGCACGCTGCAGGGGCAAGGCTCAGGTTTGATGGCACAAGCAGTGACTTTCAGATCCATGTTCCTGCAAGGTCCTCAGGACCTGAACCAAGAGTTTGGAAGCTCCAACCCAGCTCTGTGTTCACCCCACTGACACTTCAATAGTTTAGAGGAGGACAAAGCAGACACACCAACCCAACAGGCATCACCCCCCCACACCAGCTCCTCTGCTGACAGCAGATAAAACCATTTCTTAACTTCTAGGTCATCGTTCAGAGGTCTCTTGCTGCTAAAAACCTCTCTCATGCCAAAGGAGGCTCCTTGATGACCTCCTACTTGAAAATTTTGCCCCTCTTTATGATGGTGATGCCAGGCATGATCAGCAGGATTCTCTTCCCAGGTAAGTGCTGAGGGAGGGATCTCCCCCTGCTACCACCAGCTGCCTGGGCTGAGTCAGCTCCAGTGCCCCAAAAGCCCAGAATGAAGAAATTTCCCTCCCTAAGTTGGAGAACAACCCCCCCCCTGCAGCAACGTGGGGATGTGTCTGTCCCTGGGGTGCCAGAGGTGCCTTAGACCTCTTGGGAGCAACATTCCTGAAGAAGACCTGAAGATATTCCAGGCAGGTCAGCTGCCACTTCTGACAGGATCTTTTGTGTGGAAGGGAAAACAAGGGGAAGTAAGGAAGGGAGCATTCCACTTAGAAAATGGTTTAAAACCTTCAGAGGAGTAACTTGTCCTGATCTATTTGTTTGTTGTGGCTGGGGAATGCTGTCTCTCACTGCCCCTTGTTTATTTCAGACCTGGTGGCTTGTGCAGATGCAGAAATTTGCCAGAAGATCTGTGGCAACCCCTCTGGCTGCTCTGATATTGCTTATCCCAAGCTGGTCATAGAACTTCTGCCCGTGGGTAAGGAGCCTGGTGCTGGTGCTGGTGCTGGTGGGTATGGTATGGACCAGCCGAAGAGCATCCCTGAGAGAAGTGCAGAGAGGAGAAGACCTTCACCTACAATTTCTGGGAGGTTCAGTGGGTTTCAGGCTGGGCATGGCGAGGCAGTGGCAAGGGACAGCATGGACCAGTGGGGGGGGCCAGTATCCAGACATGTAATTCAGTCAAATATGTGTAGGAGATAAAGCACGGATGTTTAACAATGAGGATCAGTTTTTACCACCTTGTTATCACTGGACATTTCAAAACTGGAGCTAAAACCACTTTAAAGAGTCTGTTCTGGCTCAAAGAAGAACTTGAGGACACCCTGCAGAGGGGCTGCTGGAGTTCCTCAGGGTGTCTGTGCTTCTGGTTCCAGGGCTCCGGGGCCTGATGATGGCAGTGATGATAGCAGCTCTCATGTCCTCCCTGACTTCCATCTTCAATAGTGCCAGCACCATTTTCACCATGGACCTCTGGAAACACTTCCGTCCCCGTTGCTCCGAGTGGGAACTCATGATCGTGGGCAGGTATGGAGAGGCAGGACACATGCAGTGGATCAGAGCTGGAGCATCCCTGGTGCCCCTGTGCTGCTGCCCCTGGTGTCTGCACCTTGCCCAGGTCTGCTGGGGGGCTGGAGCCTTCTGCTCACGAGGGACCTCAGGCTGGGTGAGCCATGGGAAGCAGCAGCCTGAGCTGTGACAGCATCCTGCCCTTCCACAGGGTCTTCGTGCTGCTGCTGACTGTGATCTCCATCCTCTGGATCCCACTGGTCCAGGCTGGCCAGGGAGGGCAGCTCTTCATTTACATCCAGTCCATCAGCTCCTACCTGCAGCCCCCCGTGGCAGTGGTGTTCATCCTGGGCTGTTTCTGGAGGAGAGCAAATGAGAAGGTGACAGCTCAGCTCTGCTCAGCTCCCCTGCACCCCAGCAGCACTGAGGTGACACTGGCAGGGTGTCCTTCACACACCTGGAAGCCTCGAAGGGGCTTGCTGATGGCAGGGACTGTATTACCTGCACTGGGGGGGCTACAGAAGGCACAGACCCCAGAGAGAGGGGGACACCAACCAAATGGTGTCCTAAACCTCCAGTTCCTCCACAAAGGGTGAAAGTCTTCCCAAACTGGGCTTTGGTTAGGCAAAAGAACCCCAAGGGTTAAGGCCATCATCAGGATAAAAACCACTTTTAAATGTATTCTGTGTAAGATGTTACACCTACCTGATGCCACCCCTTCCCTCCACCCTGAGATTAATCACCCACTTGGCCCTGCAGAGATCAGACTGAGGCAGCAGGAACAGAAAAGGGAAGAGAGAGAAGCCCACCAAAAAAAAAAAAGAGTGGGGAGCAAGCCTCCTGGGTGGGTGGCAGCCCCTCTCCCCAGTAAAGGACACCCTTCCTCTCCTAGGGAGCATTCTGGGGCCTGGTGGTGGGGCTGCTGCTGGGTGTCATCCGGCTGGTGCTGGACTTCATCTATCCCGAGCCCCAGTGTGGTCAGAGTGACCTCAGGCCCAGCCTGGTGAGGTACATGCACTACCTCTACTTCTCCATGGTCCTGGCCACCATCTCCACGCTCACCACGCTGGGGGTCAGCATGCTGACAGAGCCCCCCTCGGAGGAAATGGTGAGTTACCCCTCCACATGGCTTCCCTGGCTTTGGGGATGGGATGCTTTTGGTGGGATTTTGGTTTGGTTTGGGTTTTTTTTTTTTCTTTTTTGTGGGTTTTTTTGTTGTTTTTTTTTTTTGGTTTCCAGGGTGCCCCGCTCTACTTCCGCGGGAATAACGTGGGGAGAAATAATCTGGCAATAGAAGTTTGCATTCATTCTTTGCTCAGGATAACCTGTCACAGCACCCCCTCCTCTGCTCCAGCACCCTGCTGCCATTTAAGATTTTGGTCCCATAAATCCAGAGTCCTGCTGTGGAAACTGGTCAACAGTAGATGTTACAAAGAGCTGTACTTAAGTTTAAATGTGTGTTTAATCTGTGACAATTAGCTTTTTCCCTCTATTTTCCAAGAAATTCCAGCTTCTGGGTCATCTTTATCAAGTCTCTTACTAATTTAGTGGGGAACCATTTTTACTTGCAGAAAAGAGAAATCAAGGGCAGAGAGCACACTCCCTCTGGAACAGGTTTGTGCCAGTTTGACTATTTTCCACAGATGTACTGAGACTTCAGAAAAACATTAATAGCAGAAAGAAGGCCAGAGAGGACCTTCAGAAATCATACAGCCAACACATCCTCTTGCTTCAAAGCACAGCTCACCTGAGGTGTTTCTGAAAGACCTGGTGAACTCCTTCTTAGGAATCCCCAGAGAGGGAGGGTGCCCAGGGAGGTGTGTGACCCCCTCCCTTTCCAGGAGCAGTTTTTCCTCATCTCCTCCCTGGATCTTTCCAGCTTCATGTTGTGCTCATCCTTACCTGTCCGCCCTGTAGGAACATTCCTCTTTAATGAGGCTTTGACGTATTTGAAGAAAATTATCACATCTCCCACCTGTCTTCTCCTCTCAGCAACCCCAGTTCTTTGAATCATTCTTCCCTGGCCACAATTCCCATTCTTTTGCTCCCTTCACTGACCTGCTCTGTCTGCATCCAGTGATGGTCCCATGCAGAATGTCTGCTCCTCAGTACCAGAGAGAAGAACAAACTCCATCCCTCAGAGAGTGTCTGGACAAAGAGCAGTCGTGCTCCAGCCTGAACCAAACCCAACACGCCAGTGGCTGCATCACTTCCCTAGTGACCAGCTGAGCACTTGGCTGTTCACCTGCTCCAGCAGAGCAGGAGAACAGGTTTCAGCCCCTCTAAGTATTCTCTCTGCAGGCTGCTCTGCTGCTAAGGGAGTCCTTTAGACAACCGTGGAAGCAGTTTTCTTTAACACCACTCTTCATGCCATCAGATAAGTCGGCTTACCTGGTTCACACGTGGGGATCCACCAGTCAAGAAAGACCTAGCAGTCAGCCCTTGCCCTGATGCTGCAAAAGGAGTGTGTGAAGCTGAGCGCCCAGCTCTCCAGATTGATATAAGCATTGCTTCTGAAAATAGTTCAGATGATAATAAATGTAAGTGTCGTGTTCAGTCATACCTACACTTAACAACCCTAGGCACTATGTAAAGCCTTTGAAGACAAGAAACCTTAAAACTACTTCCTCTGGATTTCTGTAACCTCAGGCCATGCTAGAAGGTTTTTACCTGAGGGTGTTTTAACCTAAGCAGAAGTTTAGGGTCTTTTCCATCTCTCGATGGCATTACAGATGCTTGGAATCAAGCTGGATGGGATACAGAGGGCTGTGCCTGTTATCCCCACTAGAGACTGGTGCTGCGGGCACCCGGTGCAAGGAGAACTGCTTGTAAAAGGGGAGGGTGGAGGAAAAACACAATTATTTTCATGAAATTCCATTTCTGTTTTTCAGTGATGTTTTCTGACCGCCTCTAGCAGCAGGGAGAACCCAGAGCCCTGGGCGGAGTTCTTGACAGATCAGTGAAGGAGGATTTACATTTTTTAAAACTTGTACTTGTCGGTATTAGGTACAAACACGTGTAGTAACTCACTCTGCACTTCCCAGCGATGATCCTCATCCCTTGTTTTTGCCAGGCTTGGGACACTGTTTCTGTAATCCCGCAGCTTTTGCTGTGTACTCCTTTGATCTATAGAAAAAAGCTGTTGATAAGATCAGAAAGTTAACGATTGTGGTGCAGATCTCCCGGGCCCTGGGAAGTCTCACCTTTGCTTTCCCAGCATTTAGTCCTGTGTGCTCTGACCCACACCAGAGCTGGGAGAATTCCATTTACACGTGTGGTGTGGAGTTACTCTGACTGGACTAGAGCAGGCACTGGCAAGAGGAAGCTGGTGGGCACCCAGCAGCTACAGCTGAGCCTTTAGGTTTAGTTTACTTAAAATTCCCCTAGAATGCTGGGAACAGCAGAACTTGGGCTCAGAGCTCCAGGGAAGAAGGAAATTAGTACTACAGCCCCAAAAGATGCTGACTGAGGGCTTCCTACCTCTCAGTATTCATTTAGAGAATGCTGGTACCTTTCTGCATCAAAACCCTCTGCACAGGACCACACTGAAACTATTCCTGGGACTTGCTGTGCTGGTGAGACTCCTACCTCACTGCTGACTGTCTTTTTAGGTCCGACGAAGGCCAAAGGGAGCTCCAAGGTGGTGACCACTTTGCTCTGGCTCTGCGGGATGGAGCGCCCAGAGGAGAAGGCTGAGAACACAGCCCAGCCAAAACCTGAGCCCCTGCCCATGGTTTCCCTGGAGGAGAAACCGCTGGTGAAACACATCCTGAACATCAACCTGCTGCTCTGTGTATCTGCTGGGATCTTCCTCTGGGCCTACTTCGCATAGCACTTGGCCACTTGATTCCAGATGACAACAACTAATGTTAATCGGTGTACATAATAATAATTAGCAGAGGGTTAATGTCATTCTTAACGCTTTCTACATTTTACTTTCTTTATTTAAGCAGACAGACCCTCCTCCCTAATTCTTTCCTTATTTCTAATGGGGGCCTGGCTGTGAAAGAGAGCTCAGCACTGGCATCATTGGACCTGAACTGACAGGATGGGTGTCAAGAGTTAAGAAAGGCAGCTAGGCAGAAGAGGGAGGTTTTTGTTTTGTTATTTTAAATATTTAATCATGCTCTTCGGGGTTAGAGCACTGCCTGGAATTCAGGAAGTCTGGATTCCGTTTCTATTTATGCCGCTATAACCAGCTACAAGCACTTGGCTCCTCTTTGGTTCAGCTCCTCTGCCCCGGAGGGGTGGGTGAGTGCCGGGAGGGGGCTCGGTGGGACCCTCCAGCCCTGCCCCGGGCTCAGCGGCGTTTCTGGGGCTTTTGTCCCGAGTCAGCGCAGCCGCCAACCCCCAACGCCAGCACCACGCCTGGAAACTGCTCCAAAAAATGCCCTCAGGCTGGTGGTGACTGCTGGTTATCAGTTACCTTGTCAAAACTGTGGATGTATTCTAGTGCCTTGAAGGACTGTCATACTGTAGAAGGAAACTTNCGGGGCCGGGGCCGGGCGGCCCGTCGGGGCTCGGGGGGGCATCGGGCCGGCTCCTCCCTCCATCCATCCCCCCCTCTCCCCCTTAGGGCCGGTTCCCGCTCCACAGGCTGCTGGTGCTGGCCCGGCCGGGCGAGGGGGCAGCGGCGGTGGCAGGTGGGTGCTGTCAGTTTCTCGGGACACACTAAACCCGGGCTGGGGACAGCAAAGGATGGAGACAAAAAGGTGGTGGCAGCGCCGGGGGTGAGGAGCTGGGACACACGCGTGCCCTGCAGTAGCCCCTAACATAAGAAAATATTTTAAAGCTACTTAAAGAGGTTTCTCACCTGCAGATCCTTCCCAAAGGCAATAAAACACAATTACTGGAAACCCTGAGCGGGGAGAGAGACCTTATTTTAAAATCTGATCCTGGTTTTGCAAGCAGCTGTGTCAGGCAGGTAACGCACACCAGCTGCTTGGGCTGAGCTGATTCATTAAGACTTCATTCATTAAGGGTTTTAAACACCTGTATCTGCTTGTGCCAACCTCCAGCAGAGAGGAGGGTTCAGCCCCCCAGGCAGGACTGCCCAGTGCTCTGTGTCTGTGTGTATCTACACCAACAAATATTAACTTCATCTGTAAACAAATTCTAATAGCTTCAGCTATGAAACGTTGGGGTGCAGCGTTAGGAGCTGACACCAGTTGCATTGGTGCATGCTAAGAGGAGCAGCAAGGCTCTCACCTTCCTCCTGGGCAAGGGCAGCTTGAGGTGACCCTGGTGTCTGCAGCAGCAGAGAACACGGAGCAGACCACACAGTGCTGACCTGCAGCAACCACAGGACAAACCATCAGACTGCCAGTTTTTCTTTTGGAAAGGTTATCACAGAGAATTGTTTGAAAATGCATTGGAAGACCACTGGAGAGAACAGGTTTCAGGAGTGCTCCTTGTCTGTTCCAGCTATGTTTGTCACGTCGTGGAGGTAAGTTACAAAAATTCCTCCTGGGATCAAGTACCCTCGACTCATTTTTGTACAAATTTGGCTTCTAAGATCCAGAGAACTACAAATGTTACCCCATACCTAAGCTTGAAAACCTGAATAATGCTGGGGTTCCATAGCTTACCTCTGGGCTTTGCTTCAGATAATTGCCCCAGAATGTTATTCTGCCACAATTAGGGGACAGATCCTATCAGGTGAAACAGAAACCACCTGTGTTGTCCTCAGCACCTGGGACTTAAAGGGAAAGCCCGTGCAGAGCTGCTGATTAATTATTTTTATATTCACAAGTAGTTTGTGATACACAATTCTGTGACAACTCTCCCCTTCCCTCTGCAGTCTTGCAGCAGCACAATCCATCTCATCATCCAAGATTTGGCTTCTTTACAAAATCAAGGTCACAGGTAAGTGTTTCCTATCACCTCCATGAAACAAAACTGCAGCCAAAGTGGTAGAATGTCTCCCCAGTGTTAAAATGAACATTAGCTACACTCCTACCAACCTTTTATTCTCCCACTCAACACCCACTGGCCACAGAGGAGCTGATATTTTCCAGCTAAAATCCCAACTTCTCTGGGTGCCATCAGCTCTCTGCATCAGAGTCCATCTTCAAAACACCAAGACTTTAACTATTCACAGCCTTCATAAGCTTCAGAAAATGTGAAAATTCCTTCTTTGGGAATCTGCTGTATTATTTCTGTACCATGCTGTGTAAGCATTTGCAGAGTGTGTACTGGAATTCCAAGAATTCTCTTTAGGATGTAAGGATGCCTTCCAGCCTGCTCTTTGTCCTTCCAACACTCCCCAACCAGTCCCACAGACTTCAGCCAATTATTGGCTTCACCTCAACCTCATTGTTTCTCTAGGGCCTCAAATTAATTCACCAAAATCCACGTTCCTGAAAACTGCTTCACTTGCTTTGCTGTGACTGGAATTCCTACCCACACCAGCTCCCCTCACACTCCTGCATTTGCTTATCAAATCCCTGCTGCCAGCAGAGCCCTAGGAATGCAAACAGCTCCCTGTGTAGTTAATCTGATAAAAAACCTGCTTGCTGCATTTTAGGATGGAATTCACTCTTTCCACACAGTGCTTTACTCCAGGAAATTAAAGTTCTAGTGGTGGCCCATGACATCCCCAGCAGACTCTTCGCAGACTGGTACGTGGCAGGGGGGACGTCCCCCCCCAGGTGTCCTCCAGGCTCCACACAGTCACAGTCTGTCCCAGAGGTGGCTGCAGAGTGCCTCGACCTCCTGCTCAAGCTGGCTGCCTCTATTCAGAGTTCTGAGGTAAACTTCAACTAACTGGGCTGCAGGAAATTCACCAAGTTCACCCCTGGGCGTCCCCCCACAGGGCAGCAGCAAGCAGCCCTGCGTGTGTTTCCAGCAGAGCTCACACCTGAAAGGACTCCAGAAGCACTACAAAACCTCATTAGTTTATTCCAAGTTGCTTTCTAGATTTCTGTGGGGTTATTTTGTGCAGCCATTTGACTGGACTCATCCACTGCACCAAAAGCAAGCAACCTAAAGGCAGGTGACAGTCATTGTGCTCTCATAGTAACTGCCTTCAATATGCTGTTTCTTACCAAGGATGACAGTGAGGAGGGGCATGAGAGTGTACACCCCCTTGCACCTGAGCTGCTAATCCCAACAGAGACAATTAACTCTCTGTTTGATGCTGAAGAATGTGTAAGCCCAGAAGATTTCCTGAGAATTTATTTAAGTCCTTCACAGCCTGCCCTGGACTCAGGTACACTGCCTAGAGATAAACATCAGATTTAGTAACATAACTGAAAGTTTTGGCTCCTAACACTCCACTTTGAGTTACTGGAGTTTGTTGGAGCTCTGGAGCAGTGACAGAGGACAGCAGGTCCCTCTAATGGGGTCACATCTTCCCTGTCAAGAGGTGCCTGAACAGGAAACAACTGGGCAGCCACTGGAATTTCACACTGGGGCACCAAGGAGACAGCAACTAAAATACATATATTGTCTCACCATGTGCAATGCATCTTGGCAAGAGCTCTATGAAATGCAGTTTTCATTTGCAGTTAAGACTGAGGGGTCTGGTTTAATAACTGCAATAAGATATAGGATGGAATATTAAGGAATTTATGGTGCAAATTAATTGAACTAGTTGTATGTATGTTACCTGAGCTGACCAGCTGCCTCTCCCTCTCATCCATAGAAACTGTGTGGCCTGTTCCATCTCATTTCTCTCCATGACACGGGCTGCATCCAGTGTTTCTCCTTGCAGCTGGCCTCATTTAATATCCATCCACACACCAAAGAGCAGATGTGCATTCATTCCCAGGGTGCATCCCCTCCAGTCCTTAAGAGAACTGCAGAACAAGCTGAGCAGCCAGGGAGTCACTGTGTAACCTTCAGTACCCCTTGGAAGCAAGGCTACTCACAAACGTCAATAAAGATGCCTTAAGTTGACAAAAGACAATCTTTAATTCTATAAATGTTCACCCAACTGACGAATCCAAACAGCTGTTTCAAAGGTTTCAAAATTCAACCGTTTTCAATGAACACACAAAAAAAAAACCCCCACTTCCACAGTTTCATCTTGAAACAGTTGCAAGTTTCACATAAACAAAAGCAAGCTTGGTTAATACAAATAACTATGAAATATGTATTAAGTACTGATCATTAAGTAGCAATGAAATGATTAAAGAGACAGTAAGTTTCCTTCTACAGTATGACAGTCCTTCAAGGCACTAGAATACATCCACAGTTTTGACAAGGTAACTGATAACCAGCAGTCACCACCAGCACTCTGGCATTTTTTTTTTTTTTTTGGTTCATGTTTTAAAAAGAATCTGCAGCAAATCAGTGAGGGAATGTCTCTTGCAAGGCATCTCCTTGTAATGTCTAAGAACTAGAAATAAAAGTCTAACCGTGACATTAAAAAGATTATTTCCATAATACATGCACTTTAAATAGCTACGGTTCTGCTTCTTATTCTTTTGGAATTTCTGCTAATACCATCTGCATTAGCAGCAATCATGCTTCCTATGCAAGTTTCTGCAGTAATTAATTCCCTCCATCCAAGATTTTGAAAACCACTGTTGAGACACAGGTCATTAAACTTCTTCTGAATGGCCACACCACGTCCCTGGCGACGCCCGAGCCCCAGGGTTCTGCCATATCATCAAAAGAAGCTTCTCACTGTCAGCCCTCGGAGTTTTCCCACCAGGAGAGGAACCTTCAGGAAGCTGGGGAGCTGCCATTACAGAGCAGTGCTTTCCGTGTCATTGTCAATATCCAGCATGAGGTGGTTGTGCAGTTCTTTGCTGGCTGTCTCTGTGAGAGGCTCTGCAGAAGGGGTTTGAAGTGGTTCTTGAATACTGGAATTGGAGTCTGCACAAAAAATGAACAGCAGGTTTAGCAGCCTGGGAGTGACAGCTCGGTCACTCCTGGGTGTCTGGTGCATTTCCTTAGAAAGGAAAGGGAAAGGAAAGATCAACAAAGGCTTTTCCAGCAGAGGGCTGGCACGTATGTGCACATGGACACAAAGACTACACCCTCCCTCCTGGTGTGACACTCCTGGTGTCAGTGCCCTGGCTCCTGGCTGTGCCCAGCCAGCCCTGTGGCACCCACAGGACCACGGCTGCTCATTAGACCTTGAACAGAAATGAGGAAATAATTACTGGGGCTACTATAAACCCAAAACTTTTCACTTAGCCTCACCAGTCCCTGATCCACAAAAACCAGTCCAGCACCCTCAGCAGCTCTCCTTTATCCCCACTGCACTGTAACTGCTGCTTCTCCAAAAGAAGAAAATTCAAGTACTTTTCAAGTCAGTCGGTTTAAACCTTAGACCTGTTTCCAGTCGTTTTTTACTACTGTTAACAGAAGCAATATTACATGAATGAATAAACTGCAACTATATGAGTTCCCAAATCCTTTCCCTCACTCCGAACATCCCTCCCTGAGCATGTTCCCAGCAGAGAGGAGCCCGGAGCAGCAGGCACAGCACTGTCCCTCTGAACTTCCCCTTGCAGAACAGCTCCAAAGGTGCACCCCAACCTTAGAACAGGCTTGGGGGCTCTCCCTACAGCTGCATACTGAAGGACGAGCTGGAAAAGGAGGCAACAAGGTGTGAGGTGACACAGGAGAGGAGTGACACACAAGGGTACAGCGACCTCAAATACAAAGTGAAACTGTATAAAACACACACAGACTTCCAGAGAGGATTTTCTGTACCTGGAAAAGGTACAATGGGAAACTGGCCAGTCAGATCATCAACAGCTTTGCCACATTCTAGTCTCCAATACTTTTAGTATGTTAATGTGAGAGCATCAAACAGCCATTCCTTTTGCATGCCACGCTGATAATGCAAGCAGTGTTACTGGTGATGGGTTAGTAGTGGGCATTAGCACACACATGATTATGAATTAGAAACATTTTTGGCCAATCATATGCCTTTTCCTTACCATTGAACTTTCCAATACTGTTCCTACTGAATGAAGGTCAAACATCTAGATTATTTAATAGAATTTTTGATTAGAATATTCTTTTCTAGGACTTACTACTTTAATACCATAAACAGAATTTGAGGCATTACTACAGTCCAGTGCATGGACAAAGGAATTCAGCAGTATCCTGAGTACAGTTCAGAATTCCTGCTCTGATATTACAAAGTTTGCTGGAAACTTAATTTTGGTTTCCATTATTCCCACCTGTCTTTCCTCACTCCACTATTTAAGGTTAAAATGAAAAATAATTATTTCACATTGTGAATTAAGTCAGTCAGTGTGTAGTAAGTGCTGATGTGCACGTGTAAAGGTTAGAGCAGAGACTCTTGTGTAATATGCAGTGGTGTTAATTCAGAACAGTTATTAATCCTTTTTTTTAAAATAAAGATTGATCTAAAAAAGGTGGATGATCCTGTACTGAGTGTGCTGCTGGAGAGGAGCCTGAGCATCACTTCAGCTGTTCTTCCACACTGCTTAGCCATACACAACTTACACATTTGGCACTCCAAAGGAACTGTATTACCCAGCTTGAACACTGTTTCATTTCAGCAGGGTTGACTCAAATACTTATTTATATTTATGTAAATAGAACTGTCCAGACCACAGGACAGCTGTGCACCTCTGCTGTCCCTCTCACTGAGCTGGAAAGGAGCCAGCACCAGGCTGCAATTCACAGCCCACACTCCCCTGCTGCAGGTTTTTGTTCTCCCCCAGTAAGGAAGCAACCCCAGCAGCCCAGCTGGCTGTTACCCAGAAGGTATTTCCCAGTTACACAGGGGTAAAACAAATCCTGCTCCTCTGCCATCATTAAAGCAGTTTCCTCAGCACCAGAAACAATTCCAAAATGAAACCAAACGTGGCTGATGTGACTCCCCAGCACTGTTCCCACTCCTGAGCTGTAATGGCCCAGACCCCAGCCTGCTGTCTGAATGCAGTTTTGAGATAATTTGCCCTGGTGTTTTACAGATACTGACAAAACAAACAGAAGTACAATCAGGCCACGTCTGTTATGCTAAAAAGCAAAGCTACTTTTCAGTTACTTAGGCAGCTATTTGACTGCTCAGTGCTCCAATTTAAGAACAAACTTCCAACTTGACTTCTCAGTCCAACACTGATTTCAGTATCTTTCCTGTAAGCAGTCAAATCTTGAGATAACTCAGGAATGCAGCCTCAGCTTTTTCAGCCTGTCATGCAGTTGTTACCTTTTTCATTACCCATGAGCAGTAAGATTATTAATGTGTCTTTTGGCAGCAGGATTGAACAGACCAGTACTATTAGTGAGGCTGGAGCTGACAGGATGCAAATGCAAACATGCCAGAATGCAGATGCTGCTGGGTGCTTCTCTGACAAGGGGTTTAGTCACATGAACATGTAATTTGCCAAATAAATTCCAAGTAGTTAAAAATAACTGAAAACCTAAAGTGAAAGCTATATTAAAATGCAACCACAAAACACTGAAATGTAGCAAAAAAACCCCAAACCCAACCCATGAGCTTCAGCATCAGCCTGCACTGAGGAGAACAAACCTGTTTTGAACAGGTCACTGCTTCACTTCTGGACTAGCAGTTCTGGTGACTTTGTGTGAAGTGTTACTTGCTTCGTTATAGTTATTTGTACAATTTGTTTTAAGGAATAATTTACTGTTCACAGTACTATTAAAATGAAGCAGCATGGATCTTAAAACCTCTTTCAAACAGAATGACATGTAGTAATGAGGGAAGGGGGCTGACAGAGCAGATATTCCAAAGCGCATGTACAAAATAAAGCTAAAAAAAAAATATTGCTGTGCAGGAGCATTTTAGCTTATATGGCATGTTTCTGGGAAGTACAAACCTTATTCGCAGTAACCATCCCCACCTGTGGAGGCACCATGGGGTAAAGCTGTTAGGCAACAGAATTTATACTTTGCATTCCAATACATTAGTCTTATCCTAGAGAAGCTGCAGTGTCACTGGCAAGGTTCATCTATTATTAAATAGAAGTAGATTTAAAAGCATTAGTCTCCTACATTTGCTGCATTTTCCTTCAGAATTTTCTAGAGTAAGCAAAGACTCAGCAGGAGAACATTACCAGATCTGCCAGTTTTGACTGTCCTCAGCAGTTACATTTTGTTCCCCCAGGACTTAAATTACCATTATCCCTATCAAACTAATAACTACAAGCTTCATGAAGTTCCTGTCAGAAGGCATTTTCTCTTTACTTCACAAATGTTTCAAAGCAGAAGAAGGAGCCTGCATTTAAAACAGGAAGACCTATCTAGAAACTGACCTAGGAGACATAGTTTTGTGTATGTATGTGACTCTTCAGTTTCTGGATGTCCAACTTAAAAGCACGTCAGAAGACTCTCTTCTCATAAGGTAAAATATTCACTCTGTCAGTATCTTGTCTATTAGAACAGGTATCAGTGGCCACTGTTGCCATTTTCTCATTTTCTGTATGAGCTGCTATACACTGTCCTTGGCTACATATTCTCCATCCTCCAAATATTTGCTTCTTGGCAACAAATTTATGAGCATAATTGAGACTGCCACGATGCAGAGCCTGGAGAAAGCCCTAGGGAGATGGTTGCTGTAAGAGTGCTTTGCCTCCAAAGCAGGAGAAAAAATAAAGCAAACTAATCTTCACTTTCCCAAAGCCTTCTGCAACAGGAATGAAAACCTTTACTGAGAAATGTCCCAGATCCTCACAGACAGAACAGGTGGGTGGGCATTTTAAGTGGAACTGAGCAATTCAGTATTTTAACTGTTTTCAGAGCTGTTCAGTCCCTCCCCCAACTCAATTTACAGCTCCAGGCACTATGTTCTTCCCTTCCACTCCCCGAGGAGCCACTGAATGTGCAAGACTCTGCTCACCTGTTACTATTTTGGACGCTGTTTGCGTGGGGTTCACAAGAACACCATCTCCGGGCAGCTGAGAAGGAGGATGGGGTGGAGGGGGAACACTGGGTCTGTTTCTGGGCTTTGGTACCGGCCGTGGCCTCGGCAGTGTGCCCGTTCCACTCTGAGGTGGGGAGTGGGACTGGGAGGGTTCTTGAGCAGATGGCTGTGGTGATGGGGAGCTGATCTGATGCTTTCCTAGGGGGGGAGTATCGGGCGGCGTCGGAGTCTGGGGAGGAGTGTAACAGGGCTGCTCTGGTCCGTGCTCACTGCTGGCTGCAGCTGGAGGAGATGCTTGACTGTTTGATTTGGGCTGCAGTGGAGGAGTAGCCTGGGTGGGGGGCTGTGGTGGGGGGTGGTTGGGAGCTTGGATAGGGGAAAGGGTGCTGGAGTATCTCCGAGGTGCAGAAACCTGGGAAGTGGAGGTCTGGGCAGCTCCTTGGTTTGCATGCTGAGCGGGAGGAGAAGAGCTTCGAGCGGGTGGTTTGGGAGAGACAGAGGGTGGCTGAGCAGCTGGGGCAGAACTTTGGCTTCCTGGCTGCCCCGGGGGTGGGTTGGCTGGTTTTGGGGGGGCTGGTGCAGGCTTCTTAACAGCTGTTAAAAGAAGAAGTGAGATTCCATGGTTGTGTGTTGTAAAAGCAGAATTCTGACAGAAAGAACTGAGCAGCACAAAAGCATACTCAAAAGCCTTACCAATGGGGTCTTATCACATAAAAGCAGTAGGAAAAGTAGTATCAGTAGGAAGCGACAGAAATCTGTACACAGGTTTACTAATAAACAGCCTTTGAGTGGCTTTGTTAAACAGTGCTGGTAACATCACTACCAGTGCTCATGGAAGAGTCCAAAAGTCAAAGCTGCATTTACAGCTAGGCCTGAGTAAAATGCAAGCAAATTGAACTGTTGTCTTGTTAAAGGGACATATGCAGATAAAGTTACTTTAAGAAGCATTTTTTGCAGTACCTAAAGAACTGGAACTTAGTGGCTTGAAAAGCAAATGAAAAACAGACCTCTCCTCATGGAGTGGGGACTGGGACCTGCTGCGTTCTGTGGCTGAGTAACAGAAAGCTGATTAGTGCTGCTTGTTGACTGGTTCTGGACAGTGCCTGCATGCCCACCATTTCTCACAGGTGGAGGAGTAGCTGAAGATGTGCTGTCCTTAGATTTTGAGGTACTGAAAATTAAAAATCCCAAATTAAAAGATGCTTGTAAACCACTTTGCCCAGATCAGCTGCACCCACTCAGGTTTATGTTACAAACTGTGCTGCCAGCTCCCACCCTCAAATGTTTCAGAGGAATTTCCACACCACACTGGCTGATATTTACTGAGACTGAACAGGGCTACAACTCTTCAAACAAGTGGCAAGGAGGTTTTAGGCAAGTCTGTGCAGATGTTTAATAACAAAATTCAATCAGGAGTCCTGCAGTGCTGCAGTGCCCCAGTGCCTGTCTGAATGCAGCACTGATACCACTGGTACCCAGGGACAGTCTCCTTCTTAACACCCTCAGTGTCTTTGCAGATCCTTCCAAAACAGGCTCCCACCATGAAAGTTCATACAAGATCATTTTTCCCACTTTTCACCTGGGAACACAAGCTATATGCAAAGGATGCTTTACCATAAAGTCATAAAGGATATTTTACCATAAAATACTACGCAAGAGGTTGATGTCTGCACTACAGACCTTTACATCTGGTTTGTTATACCCCTCAGACCAGAGGATATTGAAAGCAAAGTGCTTCTTTCACCATACAGGAGAAGAAGAATCACAGCTACTGCCATTAGTCTTGGAGTTCATCAATACTAATACTGGAGCCATGACTGCAAAGTTTCAATAGTACATCAGTAGCCAAAAAGCCTGTATACAGGATTGTTCTAAAGAAACCAGTATGGAAATATGATAAATCATCTTCTGGTTTTCTAGCAAGCAAGTCTGGTCATCACTAACACTTGATACAGACAAAAAAAAGACAAACCCAGATAACATGTACAAGTACAAGCACAATAACAAACAAGACCAACAGGTTTGTAGTATTGCCTCTGGTAGTTTTTGTTCTTTCAGCAGCAAACTGATAGTCATACTGTGTGGACACCTCTAGAGTATTACTTGGAAAGGACAACACGGGTAGTACAAGTACAGTCTGGTTTAGGATTTTTCATCACTGTTTGTCCCATCGAGAATTCTCTTATTTTAGAAGACTGATTCTGGAACATACAGAACAGTGTATGGTATTTTAGAGGATGGATTCTGGAGCAATCTACATGGCAAGAGAGCTCTTGCACAGAGCTTCTGCCCACACCTGAGCAGGCTCCACACAGGGAATGTCTTGCAGTCCGAGTTGAAGCAGCTACAGCTGACACCCCAGTTTGCTGCTGAAGCAGGCTGCCAAGCCACTGCCAGCAGAAGCCATGCCTCTTACCTGCCATCCTCATAGCCTTGACTTTGTAAGTGTTCTGCTGTGCCAGCAGAGAGAGCAAACCCAGCACCCAGGGGGCTTGTTTCAGCCCCAGAAGCTGGGGAGTGCTGCTCCGCTCCAGGCTGAGCCAGCAGAGCAGCCTCGGTGGGTGGAAGTGGTGGCTGGAAAGCAGGGGATGTGTGCTTTCTATTTATAGTGCCACATCTCCGGGGGTTCCCTTGGAAGTCCATAACCTTGACACCAAAGCTACAGAAAGAAGAGAGAGTAAACACACCAAGCCAGCCAACACCAGCTCACAAAAGCAACAGGACAAGGGGATGTTATAACCCACAGAGACAAAGGCAACCCCTGCTGCTCAGCATGCAAAGCAGCAGCAAGGAAAGCTCCAGCTTTCTGCATGTTACACCCTTGATGTTAAGACATGCAGCACTACTTGGCTGGTCCACACAGAGAGGGAAGTTACACATCAGTGGACATCAGCTACACACCAGTGGGACAACTACTCAGTTACACCTGAGCACGGACGTTGATGGCAATGAGGTCAAAGCACTCAGGGATTTTACACGTAGCTACACACAGGTCCCTACACACCAGAGGGTCTCCTCACTCTGGTGAGGACAAAATACAAATTTGCCACATGAATTTTGTTTCTAAGACACACTAAGCTGCAGTACAGATTTCAGGACAGACAAAAAAAGCCACTGGATACGCACTATGATTTGTGTCTAAAGGACAACTATGGGTAAATGGACTAAAATAGGAGATTTTAGGATGTCTACAGCACATTCATTCTAGAATTGAACGTTGTGTTAAAGACAGTGAATCTTGAAGTGATTTTCTTCTTCTGTCAGTGCTGACAGATTTGCATGTAGCTATCCATAGTTAACATTCAGGTAACAATTTCACGTTTGCATAAAAAGCTAAAAACAAAACAGCATGTCACTTGGGTATTCATGGCATGGGTGACAATACATGAGCATTACACTACATGTTATATGGAAAAACAGCATGTTTTGGTTTATATTTTTAGCAATCTACTGTTTGCTGTGGTATACTGTACCATCATCAACTCAGAAGTCTTATCATGAAGGCACCAGGTAACACCACCTCAGCTAGGGGCTTTGGAAAAGAAGCCATGGAATATCAGAAGTTAGATATTGACAGATGCTACTATACCCTTCTGTTTCAGTGGATTTTAGACCCCCCACATCTGTAATAGGGAAACAGTAACTGGAAGCAGTAATTATCTGCTTGGGTTTTTTATCATGCAGAGTGTAACTGGAAGCAAATATCAGTACATTACCTTTGAACCTTCCTCAGGCTGCAACAACACGGGGGAAAATAAATCACTGTTGTTACCTACAGTATTTCCATTAAATTCTCCTCCTGAGACCAATCAAAGTGTGTCTGATTACTGCCACCTCAGTAGTCCACTTCTCAGGAGTGGGCTAATAGAAAACTAACCCAAGAATGAAACATACCTCTCCTTCTTCAAGAAATCCCCTTCCATGGCTGTCATGCTAACAGGCCTCTTCCGTTCCAGTGTCCCAGAGTCATATTCATTCCCAGTGTGTGACAAGTGATTGGAATTAACAGCAGGAATTGCAACAAATGCCCCAGAAACATTGAAATCTTGATCTGAAAGACAGAGAAAGCATCCTAAGCCACAGATATATAAAATGGTTCCTCACTGCCAAAGCTTTACCTGCATAGGGTTATCACAAATAGAAAATTCTTTCCACTATGGCAAGAATTTACCTCCAGGGAAGAACCAGTCTGCATGCTGAATGATTGGCTCAATAACTGCTACCACATGGACTGAAGTTGCTGCTGCCATCTCAGCAAGGGATCTGCAGAAGAAATTTGCAGAACACTTGAGACAGAGCTCTACCAAAGTAAGAATACATATATATTTAAAAAAACCCAACTCACATTACCTAAATGGCAAACTACTCTAAGGATGATGCATCAGGACTCCCAAGTGCCACATAAAGAGCAACTTCATACTTTGATGAAATCAGTAATATTTATAGCATGTTAAAACATTCTGAAAAAGATTCATGGCTAATGCAGGTTGAGAGAACATTTGAGATACTTTTTAGGCAAATACCCTGTGTGAACAGTCCACGTGATTTGAAACAATCTGACAAGAAATTCTACAGTTCCATGAAGTTCTGTTCCATAGCTTTCCTAAAACAACTTACCCTTCATTCTTTGCCCATAACAAGTTGGGGCCCAAGACTATTGCAACATTGCTGGGTGTCATTTTGTTAACATCACTGTTCTGTGCAAGCTTTGCTAAAAATTTTATTAAATACCTACAAAAAAGAAAGACACAATAAACAGCAAGAAATAGGGGCATTTCTTCTTGAAAGCAACAAAAGTAAAAAAATTCAAGACCTTGTAAAGACAGCTCCTAACAAAACAGAAATAAGATGAGCAGCCTTCTTGTGTGGTGGCTGGCTAATAAGTTTCTGCTCATGAATCCCAGAAGTTGAACTGGGTAGAAAAGAAAACATCTCCCACCTTAGCAAAATGGAACTACTTTATTTTCAGAGAATGCCTACTCAAGAGCTACTTTCATACTCTGCAATGGAACTTCTATGCTTCTAGGATTCACCAGAGAAGGTTTTGTTCTGATTCATCCCCAAAATGCACAATCCCAAAAGGAAAAATGTGAGATACATTCAGGTAATTAAGTGGAAAATTCAGTGAAGAGCACCACTGGTGAAAAGTCTGCTACTACTCACAGCCACATGACCCTGAAGTTGCAGGATTCTGTGCATCCCTACTTCATTACAGTCAATAGTGAATGAAAAAGTCCAACACCACCACCCCCAAGTTACTTGATAAAACAAGATGTCCTTTTATGAACCCAAGTCAATTTGGCCTAGAAAAACACCCTGGATTAGAGTTTTGGTAAATCAACTTTGAAATGTGGTAGTTTAGTATTAAAGCAGCTGTGCTGCAAGTTAACAGATGTCCACACATACCTGAAATTAGCATAATAATGCTTGGGTAACCTATTACAAATTCTCCATAACTCTTGTAGCTTCTTATCCTGGTCCTGAATACTGAAAGGAAAAAAACAATTCCTTTATATCTTATTTGCAGATTAGAAAACTATAGTTTCTGCAGTGAACAAAGAGATGATACATAGGAATGTTTTCCTATATAACAATTTTCAGAGTGCTTACTTTGCAGCTTGTGTCCACTCCTCATACAGACTGTAGGTCATTAAAGGTTCTGGCAGCTCTCGCAAATAGGATTTCAAGGCACCTGCAATGCAGACCAGAAACAGGCAAGTTTCTTAGCCAATGTTTTCAGTCTTCACTTAAATTCTGTCCTCAGATTTGCAGTTTTAGCTATGCAATAGGAGCCATGTTCCAGTGAAACAATGGGGAGACCTAACACTTCCACAGCATCTGCTCAACACGTAGCACAAAAGGTCTTCCACTCAGTACTGTAATTGGACAGAAACATGTACTACAGAACAGTGAACCACCTCCTCAGAACAAGGACCTTATTAAAGGTCTACCTATGGTTCTCATCTCCCTTGATCATGTTAACGTTCTTGTAATGAAATGTGGTATTTGGATTACTATGATCACCTGAATTTTAAGCACCAAGTGTGATGAGCACCAGTACCCTCTGCTGAGCTGTGCTAAGCTGTGCAATGAAGTGAACTTGGAATTGATTCTCATTCATAGTTTATCTGCAGAGATCACCACCCTACTCTTCAGCAAGCAGTCAAACAAACAGCACAAACTGGAGTTGCATCAGTTTATACCTGGTTTGATTCAGAACATTCACCATACCTGCAACAGCATGGGGATCCGAATAAAATTCATCAAGCTGGGAAGTGGAACAGTCCAAGGCAGCTTTCAGCTTTTTTAACTTGGAGGCTCCAGCAGCAATTCTGAACAAGCCCTGCATAATAAAAGTCAGATGTATTTGGCTGGTAGCAACATGTTAGTACAAGCATGAAGCAGCAGAGTTTTCATGACAGCCTCTCAGCTCGGTGTCCTCACCTTAGGCTGCTGTGACCTGGCTGGCTCTCAAGGTGTCACTGCCACCTGAGAATGTTTTAGTTACCTCTCAGCCCTGGCCCATTCCTATTTTTCCATTCTAGGTGCATTCATCCCAAAGATACCTCAAATAGCACAGAAAGTTTTTCTTTATTTCAGAAAGTTGCAAAAGATTTATTTTAATGAATAAAATTACCCATGCAACTCATTAAACAGCACAGACACCAGTCTCTGAGTTTGACTGAGCTCTTTTCTCCTGTCCCTCAGTAGGAATTCAGCATGTGATGTGCCATGGTATTACCTGATGGTATCACCTACCTCCTCCCTCATTCCTGTTTCCAAAAGCATCATTACACAGGCTTCAATGGGGACTGCAATCTCACGGCCACTGCGCTTGAGATGCTCTTCCAATGGAGTTCCAAAAGCTGGTTTTTCAGTCCATTTGTCTAGTTGGAGAGTATCAAAACACTAAGCAAAATACCTAACAAACACTTCAGTTATGTCCCAGGCAAGAAAAGAAGAAAGCCTCCAACACAGCAAGGAAAATTTCAGAATACAGTAGGAGTGTTAGAGCCCTTGGTTGGTAAAGTCCCTTACATCATGAGTCAAGAGAAAATGAGCCTGCTGCTGTGCCAGAGAAAAATTACTTCTGCATCTTTCCAGACAGAATATCACCTACAAATCCTGTGTGTAACTGGAAGGGCATGTCCCACAAGGCCTCAACACAAGTGCCATCACATGGCTGAAAGTTACATTAGTTCCAGTTTGCCCAGACACCAAGAGGCCTTCGTTTGCAAGAATCTTTGAGGATAAATTTTGTCCAGATTGCATGACCTGGGCTGACCTCAGTTTTACCTCTGGTTAAAGTGCATAAAACCTGAGCTGTTAACATGAAGTTTATTTGGGACTTAAGGAATCACCAACTTAAAACAGATGTTAAAACCCAATGCCTTACATTAGAATTACACCTTAACAGCCCATCATTAACTCTTGCACAAATTTTCAATTCAAATTCTCAATTGTTGCTTAACTCAAAAACTGAATGTGAATTTCTTGTTTCCTACAATTTATTTTTTCCATCAAATTCTGCTGCCTTAAGTGAAAAAATGCAGATGTAAAAGGTTATTGTTAGTACAGATGCATTACTTCTTTTATGTGGAAAAAAGGTCATGAAAGACTTTGAAAGAGTCCTCTGAAGACACAACATGCTCCTGCAAAGGATTTCATGTGCCCTTTTTGTTCCTGAAACCACATCAACTACACCTCCCATGAGGCTTCAGCTCCTCTCCTTCATTAACAAACCACACGAGGCACATGTCATTTTCCCCAGTTTTGCAAGTCACAGCAAACATTAGGAGGAGAAATCTCAGTAATTGCTCCAAGTCACAGAGACACCCAGGGCAGCCAGCAACACAACTGCAGCCATGCCCTGTCCTTAGTTTTAGACACTGTGCCTCCCAGCCCACCTTCCAGGATGGCTTCTCTGCTCTGAACCATTTCCCAAATCAAAAGTTTGTATAAAACAGCTTTGCAACAACAAATTTAAAGCTGTCATTCCCATATGCAGAGACCCTTCCCTCCAGCCTGGCTGCTGTGTCAGCACTGTCTGCTTGTGTTGCTTCCCTTCAGGTCTACCCAGCACAAACACTCTGGATCATCTTTCAGCAAGGTGCTCCTATTTCTTGATGCATTTATTTTACCAGTTCATCTTTTACAGCTAGCATGTAGTCCACAACTGAAGATACTTGAGTCTTGCCCAGCTCAGATTCTATTTTTCTCAGCCTACCTCTTGTTTAAAGCAACTATCAAATTAAGAGACAGTATAGCCAGCATCAAGGACAGCAATTCCAACACTGCACAGTGGAGTTTCATACCAAACCACTAACAGTACTCCTGAACTCCCACTGGCAGTGGAAAGCTTAGTAGCATGGAGAAGAAATGAAGCTGTATCACTTGCTTCTCTTGACTGCTGATATTCCACACACTGACAGGACACTCTGGTGGGCAGCTGCAGTGCAGTGTGAGCTCTAGGGAAAGGGATTGCATAGAACAAGGGAAAAAGTCAAGCTCCTTAGGATAAGGGTTTTTTTTTTCTGACAATTGCCTAGTAAAAATTCAAGAAGCAAGGACCCTAAAAAGTTCCTCATTCATAATGAAACTTTCGTTGGCCTAAAAAGCCAGGAATGGATTAGCAAAAAGTCACACAATATCAAGAAAGAAGAGCAAGCAAATAGAAAAAAAATCCTTCTTTTACCCTCTTGGGTATCACACAGATCCTTAATATTTTATTAGTGTGTTAAAATATGGCTGGAGAACTCCAGAGAACACAAAAGATGAAATTATGCTTGGGAATGTAGTACTGTTAAGCAGATCAAAATGGCCTTATTAAATAAGTCTGCATGCAAGAGAATCAAGATAAAGGAGGAGAATATTGTGCATAGGTGGCATAGGCAAGGAGAAGTATCAGCCAGAGCACAGGTTACTTTACCTTGATGGGCTTGAATTTCGGGTAGGACCTTTTCTATGACTGCTAATGCTTTTCTATGGTAATCTGCTTGTGCTTCTAATAACTGAGAACAGAAGCCACATTTTAAAAACAAAAAGAGCATTAGCTTCTGATGAGCACATAATACAAGTCTAGAAGGTTTAGCACACAAAATGTCATCTTTGAGAACTGAGTGTCTACACACATATGTGCTGCAATCAAAGCCAGACTGAAAAAATACTCACCATAACAAAACATTTAGCATATTCCCCTTCTTTGGACACAAAGCTGTACATGTCTGCTGCTAGCTGATCCTTTAAAAAAAGCAAAGAATGAAAAAACAGTGCATCAGATTTACAGGGGCATTTCCACTTATAGAGCAAGAGACAAGTATGTATGTTTATTTTCCTGCAGTAAGTTTGAACTATTGGCTCAGGCAGTATGGGAAGCCAGTACTCCACCTCCCTGCTACATGGGTGCTTCCAAGCAAAATTCATTAAAAATACCTAACCTTGTTCTGCAGAGCAAAGCAGCTGCCCACTTAAGTCAACAACTGGATTGTGTGGCAATATATTATTTACAACCAATCCCTGCACACAAAGATAAGTACTACTAAAAGGTTTTGGTTCTCAGCTCAGCTGCAGCATAATGTAGACAATCAGGAAATGAAACTAAATGTGAACTGTTCTGAGCTGCAACAGAACATTCCTTCTATGTCAGCAGCCTGAATTTCATCCAGGTAGCTCACACTGTACTCAGTGGCTTGAATCCCATGGGCACCCTCAACACATCAGTCAAGGCTCAGCCATGGTTCCTTCTTACAGCTGTCTCAGACTGAAACAGAAAATGATGTGAAATACCCATCTTAAAAAAAAAAAAAAAAAGTTCCTTGTTAAATGCAAGCAATTCAGGCCAGTCAGCTAGCATTAATGTACCTTGAAGATACAGTTTGTTGACAGCCACATTTCTTTGCAGCTGCAGTAACCAGCCAGCCAGCTCCATGTGCAAGGCTTACAGAGCAGCTGCAGTCTGATCAGAGTGTTGTTAACCAGGGGCAGGCAAAGGACAGAGACTTCTCTTCTCGTACCTTGCATTGTTCTACTTTATTTCCAGCTTCATCCATCTCTTCCTTAAGAGATTCTATTTTTGAAGGATGCACTTGAAAATTTGTTCCTGAAGTCTTGTGGGCTTGATTATACCTGTGGAAGAAAGGCTTCAGTCCCTTGGAGAAAAGCAATATATTAAACAAGAACCTGCACTTGGCAGGGGTACAGAACTAGGCTCTTTATTTAAGTTGACAGCTTAAGTGAACTGGAAAAAGGATGAACTTTCAGCATTTTTCCATTTATATATAGGCATGTAAGAGCTCCAAAATCTTGATTCTGTTTAGGTCTAGTAGTCTTGAGTGCTTTCTTCAATTACTTAAATGTAAGTTTCTCATTTTCTGGCAAAGCACTAGCATGCATACAGTAGCACTGCAGAAGCCAGTGCCAGGATCAGGTGCCAAAAGATGCCAACAAGAAGTTAACATGAAAAGGACCTAATATTTAAAATTATTTCTTACCTTCCTCTTGCAGAATCCCAGTCCAACACGAGCTTTGCCAGCTGCTTCCTCTGCTTCTGAATGTTTGGGATCTCCGTCTAAAATAAGAATTCAAGGCTTATGTTTATTTTTAAATTGTGTATTGTAAGACACTAGACTTTGTAGCAAATTCATTGCCACTTTCCACTACACGTTTGACTCCTTAAAACACTTTTATTAGCCATGACACAAACAGGCTTTGCTCAGTTTATACATAAATCCAGATTTATTTTTTTTTAGTGACTTACCTCTGTTAGTAGAGCCAGAGGATCTAAAACTTCTCTTTCAATCTGTACTTCGTGCTGAGAGAGCTCCATTGCCAGCTTGTTCTCTGCATCACCACAGGTATCCAGCATTTTCCTTTAAGAATTAAAGGAAGTTGTAATCTGGGTTATTACTGACTAAAGAAGAAAGATTCAAAATAAAACTGTGGTGGCCCTCTGTCATCTGCTACCCTTTTGGAAAGCTCTGTGGTGCATAAAGCAAGGCACTGCTTAATGGCACAAACCCAAGATGCTCTGTGCTGTCACTGGCAAATTTGTGATAGGCAAGGGGTGTTACTAAACCTTTGTCATCTAATTCCTCAGCCATTACAACATCCTAGGTGATTATACTGGCGCTCAGGGCAGAGAAGTCTGTTGGTTTCAAGCCCACCCTTCCATCTCAGTAGATGCAGGAAAATTGCTCAATGCAGTATTTAATTTTCTTCTAAGCCCCTTTAATATGAAAAAGTCTTAACACCATAATGCTAAGCAATCACATATGCAGCAGTCTCAGGTTCCAAAGCCACGATTTGACCTTTGTTTTAAGCCTTTTCTAAGGAAAAACCCAATTCTCTAAGATTTTTATCCATGTTTAAATCTCCTGCGACAGCTCACAGAAATGCACACAAAGGTTTTTCAGGTCATCTGACACCCTCTCCATTAGAATTCCCATCAGCAAGGAGGAAAGATGTTTTCTTTAGGAATTCAGCACATGGATGTTCACTGGTTTCAGCCATTGTCCTCTAAGGTGCAAACATGCACTTTGCCAGGATAAGGAAATTGCCATTATTTTAAGCTAGAAGCCACTAATGCAAATTGGCATCATTTTAAGTCATTAAAGCAAAACTGCAGAATGCAGTATTTACACTAAATTTTAAATGGAGATGGTAATTTTACTAATCCACAAAGAGAAGAGCCAGTTTCAAAAACTTTAAAGTTAGCAGAGAATCAGAATCCTCCAGAATGCAACTCAGAGCAAGCCTAGAACTTGCTCCCAGGAGCACTCAAGAAGAAATGCTTGCTCACTTTTTCTCCTTTTGGGGTTGTACAGGGATTCTAGAAACAGAGCTTCATTAGATTGAAAACAGCCTTTGTGTACCCAAAGCCTCTAATTAGAGCCCTGCAGGCAATAAAGTGACAGACTACAACTTACAGAGCACAATACTTACCCCAACAGAGTTTCATCACTCAGCTGGACAGATCCTTCTTGCATATTTTGAGCAAGAGCTGTTAGAGGAAGTTTTTTCTATGGAACAGAAGGAACAGTGATTAGCTTAGTGCTATTCACCCTCTCCACCTTCCCCACTACATCCCCACTAAGACTTTGTCTTCTTCCACATGGTTTCTACCACAGACACACACAGCTCATTCTTTGACTTTAAGAAAATGCTGAATCACAGAAAGTTTTAAGCCTCAAGACCTTTGTTAAACACTTTGAAAACCACTTTCTTCTAAATCTTAGTTGGAGTGACTGGCCCAAAATATATCTCAGCTGCTATCAAAGACAAGTAAAGAGCTTAAACTTGAGACCTCAGCAACTTGTCTGACACCTTTCTGCAGGGGTTTGTTCTGTGTGCCCCTGTTTGCAGGAGGTCTCTATTACTGAATAAAAGGAGAGAGCTGAATATTAATTATTTCTGGTTCTAACACTTTCAGAAAACCTACAGATGGCTCTGCTGAAGAGAGGCAGAATTCAAACAGGTACAGAAAAACATCTACAGTTTAGTGGAGATACCAATGCACAAAGGTAGCTCTGAATATGAGAAGCTCCATCAGAGTCACAGAGTATTTTCCCTTCTTAGTCAGATCCTATGAAAGGTGTAAGTACTCAGCACACTGTGAATGTGAGTGTCCTGACACTACTGAGATACTCCAAGGTCATGTTACTATACCTGGGTGGGGAATTACAGCCAGCATTTTACCAAACAGTGTCAACATGTGAAATGATTTGAGTTTTTCTTCTCTGGGTAATTTGAGGCACAGCATCTGTTCAGTATTTCAAAAGCCAGACCATGTCCAGGGCAGTCCCAGAAGCCAAGCCAGAGGGCTGCAGTACTTACATGTCTCTTCTCAGGATCTGTACCATACTGGCCCTGAAAGCAGGCAATTAATCTCTTCTGTGCAAGGTGGCAAACAGATCTCACAGTGTCAAGACGCCTCTCGATCTATTCGGCAGGAGGGGGAGAGAGGAGGAAGAGAAAACAAAACAAAAAACAGAAGTTGTTTTCCTGGCCTCAGCAGAAAGCCTTCCCCCTGGTACCACACTGATAGTTGCATATTTCTCAAGCTCTGCTACTTAGAAGAAGTTCAAATCCTTAGCAGAAGTGCCTGACAGCAAAAAACACTTGGAGAGAGATTTAAATTGCTTTTTTTTCCTCAGTTCTGTCAGAATAAACAATGCTGACAAGAGTGGAGTGGAAGAGGGAGAACAACATTGCCCCTGCTCTCACCAACAGAGAATCAGGCTGACACTTGCCCCCCCAGATGGATGCCCCCTGCAGGTATCTAAGACTAATTTAGGGAGAAAACTGCAAAAACTCTCGTGGTACATCCATTGTGACCTTGTAAAGTGGAAGGCTAAAGACATACTTGACTGCTCCTTTACACTGGGCCAGACCAAGGCTCTGCAAAAACTTGTGATTGCCTTCCCTTCCCTGGACATTGAACACAAGTGCAAAGTTCCTCTGTGCTCAGCAAGTAAAATATGCTCAGGGAGAGATTAATGGGATTCAAAAGGGATGTGGAATTAAAAATAAAAATGGGCATCAATGCACAAACAAGAGTTCTGTTTACCACAGTATGTTTGAAAAAGACATAAATTAATAAACTGTTCAAGGGATTTTTAATTAGGATTTGGGGCTATTTTATTTCAAAGAACACCAAAAGCAAACAGAGTGATGAGCATTAGGACAGAACTGCTTATGGCACTGAGCTCTCTGCACAGCACCAAAAGAATGCTGTTTATCTGCATTTTGATGACTCACCAGGAATAAAGGGAGGCCCTCTGGAATGGCTTCTATTTAAAAAGGGGGGGAGAAAAGTAGATTTCCTCTGTAGAAGTAATCTGAATAGATTCCAGTTTTTGATAAAGCTCTCAAATCACTATTATATTTTCAGGCAGGCAATAATTCTCCCCAGCTTTCCTACCAAACATAACTACAGACTACTGACAGAGCAGGAACTGCAGTGCTGAGTTCTTATGCCCCATGCTAGCTCCTCCTAAGGGCACTGTACCTGGACTTCAAGCAGGAGATGGACAGAATTCTATCAGTTCTCACTTAGGATGTTATACACCAGGTAAGAATCACATGGGTTGGGTTTTTTTTTTCACAGGGTTGCTGTGCTGCCCAGCAGCAGCCTCTGCAGCTCCAGACAGAAGGTGACAAAGCAGCAGCTGTGAGCTGAGGGACCACTTCAGGAAGCCCCAAGTTCCACTGGCTACATGAGGGGCTGAAAGCTCCCAACAACCCAACCTGAGGTGCTCAGAAAGCTTAGCAAAAATCCACTGTGGTAAAGCAAGGTGCAGAGCAAGTGCCCAGGCAGGATTGCTCTGAAAGCACAAGGCATTGCCTCTGAGTTACAGAGCACGGATCAAGAGGCTCAAAACTTAAGTCCACTTCAGAGAAAGTGCACGTGAAGATGCATGAACAAGAAGGTTTTGTTTGCTGCCCAGTGCTGCAGCTCAGACAATTCATTTCCTTTGTGCTGCCTTCAAAATTAGCAACACCAACAGCACAGCCTCAACCACCCCCTCCCTGGGACAGCATGTATTTTCTGCAGGGTCACACAGACAAGACTTCTTAAAATACTGAGCACAGGGTTTTTTTTTCCCCACACCTGAAAACTGGTGACATCCTGTGACAGCCACCCACCCTGCTGGGTGCCTCACAACCACTGTGCCCAACAGCCTCCTTCTGAATGCCAGACCCAAAGGACTGAAGACTGACAGGAGGAACATGACCCCAAACCATCAAGCTCATACACTGCCCTCTCTGATCTGCTTTTTAGTTCAAAGATGTCAGGAAAACCATGAAGGGCATTAATCTCCATTAAGCTACCTTTGAACTGAAAATGTGACCTACAGACCATGTTGTCTGTACCCCCAGGGCATCTTCAGTGTACAAAACATCACACAATTGCTTTATTGTATGCTGCACAGGCACGGCAGAAAGTGGGTCTACTGTAGAAGACTTTACAGTACTGAATTATATTCCTTCTCTTCAGACAGGAACAGATTTAACAGATACTTGAAATGGAGTATTACACTTCAGAAAACACAGAAAAAGCTGTGGCAATCCTGTGTCAAAGCTTGAACTAAGTATAAAAAAAGAACACTGTGAAACATATTTGTAATGGGAACAGTACCACGTTTTTAAGCTCTTTAGTTAGATAAGAGCCTTCCCCTCTCCATAAACCCCCAAGAGCAAACAAACAAGTGAGTAAATTCTTCCAGTTGGGTGTAGCCAGTCTGCTCTGTGCCTGGGAAAGCCTTGCTTGCAAAATTCTTTTTGGCAACAAGCAGCAGCACTTTTGGCTTTCACTTCTTGTTACTATTCTGCAGCTAACCAAGAAAACAGATGGGCCCTTGAAGGGTATCAAGGTGTTTTAACAGCCTTTATGCCATTTAGTTTTACACATCTCTTCAGAAGTGAAAAATAGTATTGCCAAACTGATAGGGTATTGGAGGTTCAAAGAAAGCAGGGTAAAATGTTTCAGGTGCTTTCACCATTACCCAGGATGATTTCATGCATTTGTCCTGAATTCAGGGCTGATACATCCTCCATCTTCTACTTTAATCTGAACAGCTGGAGAGATAGGAAATAAAAGTACTTTCACAGTCACTGTGAAACACCCATTGCACAGCAGGCCTGGGGGAGCAGCCAGCCTGACCCCCAGGTTCTGTCATTTCCATAAAGAACTCTTCCAACAAAGTAACCAGAGGAAAGGAAAAATCCCCACCACCACACCCCATCTAAGCAGAACAAGTCTGTAACCAAATCTGCTCAGTGTAATCAATCAACTCCCTCAAGCTAAAGTTGAAACTACAATTCCACTGTGAAAGTAACTTGTGATTAGATGGTCAGCCTTCAAAAAGATGAGAAGTCTGCACACAAATCAAACATCAGTGTGACAAATCTAAGAATACTGCAACCTAACCAAGAAGCATTTGGACATTTACTCAGAGTAACTCCAGACTTTTAGGAAAAAAATGACATTATCTATTAAGCAAGCAGTGGGCATATTTTTTGTCACTTCTCTTAAGGCCCAAGTTGACCCCTTCAAGAGAAAGAGAAATGAAGACAGAAACCAGCTGTGCACAATCACAGCTTCTTCACAGCTCCTTGTACCCAACCAGACACTCAGGAGCACTAATGGTTCAGAACTTCACAAGCTAGTTCATCTAATTCAAAATAAAAATGCTTCCTCCTCTTGATCCAGCCAGATGATGGGCTTCAGAAACACAAGTACAGGTTTTCCACTCAGACTGTACCACAGTTTTTTCATGTGCTGACAACTCAGCCAAAGACATCACTGCTTTCCTCCCTGGCATTTGCATTTTTTTTCCCCTCACATTAGGTATTCCACAAAACTCACAAGGCCCAAACTTGACACAGAACTTTTAAATAAAATACACATGAACTGTTACAATACCTGCAATAGGTCTTCACTGAGTACCTCTGTTTTCTCAGCCCTAAGGGAGGAAAAAAAGAACAGTGTCAGACTAATTGTCAGGGTCAAAGATTGCCACAGTGCCCTCCACAACCCCTTCCCTCCCAAGTCCCAGTCCCCTGAGGACCTTTGCCTGCTCCAGGATGGCAGCCCCAGCCCTGGCCAAGGAGTGCAGGTGGATGGCTTGGCCAGGGAAAGGCTGATGTTCTGGAATTCCCAACCCACAGCACCAAGCACAGCAGGTGAAGAGCAGGAAACTCCAGGAAAAGCAGGACAGCCAGCTTCAGCTTTTTATATTCTACCATTAGCTTTACCAGTCAGTGGAAATGGTAACACCTTCCCTCAACCCTACCTGCACACAACCTGCAGCAGAACCCCCACAACCTCACTTTGCTGATCTCCGGAATACAAAAACAACAGAAAATATTTATTACTTTAAAAGTTACTTATAAAGTTAGCAGTAGTGCCAGTGACAGCCTACTCCTAATGGAAAGTTAGCAGAGTACCTACACACACTTCTGGACAAAATACTAACAGTTGTTACACTTACTCAGACCTTGACACATCCAATCCCAAACCACTTTACACCTAAACTTTGAATGGTCCAACACTCACACAGGTTTATTTGCTGCTGACTCATTTGCTGTAACACTGCTTTATCTTACCTTTTATCCTACCTTTCCTTGATCTGTAAAACAAAGATAAACTTACTACACAGCTATCACCAGAGGGGACTTTGAGGTTCCCCAGAGCTCCCCTGTTCTGCTCAGAGCTCCCACTGCTGCACAGACCCCCAGCTACTACCCCGACCTCCTTCTGATCCTGCAATCTGTCTAATGACCTCCTGCAAGACTCCTCACCCACACAAAGTTCAGTTTCTTGATCAAACTTCATGTGAAATGCCTCCAAAGAAAGATTCATTCACTCAACGCTCAGAGAGTTTGATTTTGGTTTTTTGTAAGCAATTTGACTTCAGTTCCAAGGCATGTTATCTGCTGGAACTATTTGTGAACCATAAGGTGTTTAATAATTAAATACCAGAATACAGTAATCCTTGAAGCCTCAACAAAACCAAACCCAAACCCACTGAAATACTTTGACAGCAACAAAATCTGCAGGCACTTGTATTTATTTGTTCAAGAAAACACATAGAGATTGACAAGCTTTATTTCCACACAAACAGAAACACTGTCTGACTGAAATAATATCCTCTTAGAGGGCAACTCTTTGATTTTTGTTTTCTATACTTTTACTTTAGTCTTGCAAAATCCCACTGGAAATCACATGGAAGAACGAGAGTGTAAGAATACTCCAGGTCTAGCAGCACATTCTTAAACAGATTTTAATCTAACCTGAAGTGGCAACTACTACACACATCAGCTAGCTGATCTGACAGAAACCTGCAGAGCTAGTGAGTATTTCTGCAGGAACACCGTGCTCTACATCATGCTGGTTTTCCATAAAAATTCTTGAGCAGCCAGAGTTCTCTGTGCACCACCAAAAAACTTCTAAGAACATTTGGAGCAGTTGGAGCAGTTAGAGCTGGGTATGGACACACCACTGGAGCCACAGAGCTGCTGGGAATCACACGCAGAGTGACTGAGGCTTCACTCCATTTCTCCTCCCCCATGCAGCAATAATCAAGTTCCTGTAAGATTCTGTAAATTCACTTTCAGCTACTGGGACTGATGAAATGCATTTCATATAAGTTATCTCCAGATAATTATCCTTAGTGTTCCTTGTAATATTATTCCACATTTGTGCTCAGCAGAACCTTTCATTCACTATGCTATCATTTGAACAGCTTTAGCCACAACTTTTATTTCAAACCATCTATTAACAGACCTTCCATACAACTTTTAATGAATCTAAAGTCTGATTCCTCCTTCCCCTCCTTTTTTTGAGGAAATTATTTGAATAAAAAGCAAAGATGGCTCAGTAGTGTGCTAGCAGACGTGTGTTTGGATGTTACAGATGGTTACCCACGGGGCAGGTATCGTTATGTGAAGTGCAAATCAGTTCTCAAATATTTATCTTTGGCACTCTTTGTACACCTAACTGGTTTATCAAGGCTTTAAAGTCTCAGCTTGCAAATCCAGATCTCAAAGCCAGGGCTGTTGTCCCCTGTCATGGGTGGCAGCAGGACAGTGTCCCCAGGCCAGTGCTGGTTTAGAAAATCCACTGATGGTGATGTCAGGTTCGGAAATGTAAGAGGGAAGACCTCACCCTTCCTGCAGGCCCACATTCCACCTTTAATAAGGAAGCCAAGAAAGAGCCACCAGATAATACTGCTTTTCGGTGACCACAACCATGAAGCAGAAAATGCAGCTTGTGATGGAGCACAGCTTCTCCAGCTCCTTACTGAGCAGGGCAAGAAACCACCAAAGGTACCTCTGTCACCTCCTCTCTAACAGGTACGACCTGTTTCAAGTCTGCATCCAACTGCAGCTTCAGGGGACTCCCAGTTCCATGTGCTGACAAATCAGAGAACAAGCAGAATTATAGAAAATAAATTCTTCACTGCTACTTCAAGTTTTGTCCTTGTCCCTTATTAGGTCTTATTTGTATCTTATCTGATCAGTGATGTGAAGTGACGAGGAAACATTTCTGGAATCAAGAACTGATTAAGAATTGGAAGATTTTCTTGCAGAAGGTGTTCCCAGAGGATTTATCAAGCCCAGCAGTGATGGTATAGTTGGCCTCCAGCCCAGAGCCCCTCTGCTGTCAGCTTCCCTCCTGGGACATCAGCAACACAGCCCACCCCAAATGGTGATTCCAAAGCCCAGATGCCAGCAGCTCTGGCTGCTTTCATTCCCAGCAGCTATGGCTGCTTTCATTCCCAGCAGCTCTGGCTGCTTTCATTCCCAGCAGCTAAACTCAATCCAGTCCAAGGAGTTGCAAAACGAGGTCCCTCCAAGCCATGACTCATGGGGAAATCATGCCCTGCCACCCCAGCCCTCCCAGGCACCAGGGACCCCGAAGATGCAGCTTTGGGACCCAGCTCGTGGTGCAGGAGCCATCCCCGTGGTTCCTGACAGGAGAAGCCAATAGCAAGAGGCAGGAAAACCAGGATCTGCCCAGCCCAGAGCCTCCCAAAACCTCCTACAGGGGAAAGCAGGGTGCTTGGCATCACCCTGCTGCAGCACTGCCTGTCCAGCTGCTGACACACAGGACTGGCAGCAGGAACAGAACTGGGCCCCTGGGGAAGGGCTGGTTCTGAGAACTGAAGGTGAAGCTTTTTTTCTGCACCTCCTGCTTACACCAGAACCTTTACAGCAATCAGCTGGCACAAAGCTTTTCACCTAAAATTCAGCAGTGCATTTTAAGAGACTGCTTCTAAAACCCACCCTGAGCACTCATTTGCTGCAGCCATAATCACTAAAGAGGATAAAACTACTGAATTCCCCCAAAATGGTCTTTTCAAACCTTCCCATGCTCAGTCCAACATTTTGCTCACCATAAGCATCCCAAGTGCAGAGATCCATGAGCAGATCCATCAGCTGCTGGAAAAGCAGCTCTCATTTCTCCAGCCCCTCTCCTGCACTGATACACACATGGTTCTGCTCAGGTACAAACCAGCTCAGCCAAACTGACCAAAAAGCAAACAGCGGGCACAAAACTGGTACTTTTCAACCAAATCAGCTCCCCAAACCCACCCCTCACAAACAACCTTGCTGGGAGAGCTCTGGGCTGGGAACAGGGAGCAAAGAGCAGGTGAGGCTCTGAGTACATCTCAGCTGGGGAACACGAGATTCCTCCAAGGGGAAAAGCTCATTCTGCTGAGGGGTTTGGCCATCTGATACTTTAACACTGAGAAATGTCACTTCAACATCAATTCTGTTCCCAAACTGACCCTTGGAACAGATTTTCTTCTCTTTTTGGAACAGCAAATACTGCACTGCACATGAACACGACACACCCCAGAGGTGCTGGTGCCATTTTCTGTTTGGGGGTGCCATGGCCAGAAGTAATTGCCTCAACTCCCTCCAAGCAAAAACCTGAGAGGTTTAAGAGCCAGAAGACTTGTCTTTTTTATTGCAGACACGTTCATTACAAGACTGTAGCTTGCTGTGGCATTTTAAAAATGTATTTTGTGTGCTCCCCATTGGCCTTCTCTCTTCACCCATGTCCCAGCACCAGTCACCTCCCCGTTCCCTCCAGCAGATCCCAGCCCCTGGCTCTGCAGGGCCCTGCTGCACCTTTCTGCCTCAGCAAGGAGCAGGGGGGGCAGAGCAGCTCTCCTCCCAGAGGAATCAAACTGCCCCCCTTGCTTTTCCATTCTACAGCTCACACTTCCAGGGCAGAGGTCTCCTCTGTAGATGTGTGGAAAAAGCAGATGAGAATTCCTGAGATAAAAGTGTTTAACTTCCACAGGGAGTTTACATTTCCATGCATAAAGAGGCTTTAGTAAACTGCTGCTGGAGAGTTAAAAAAATTAAAGCTTCATCTAACCAGTATTTGGGATCTCTGTGGCTTCACAGCAGGGTCCTGTCTACCACCAGGGCACCAGTCCTGACGTGGGGACTGATCTCCAAAGCAGGTCAGAGCCACAAAACCAGGGGAAAGTTACACCCCTGAGAGGCTACCAGGAACAAAAGCAAACCCGAGATGAAGAGCCATAAAAACTTGGGCACTGACAACAGAAGAAGTGACTCAGTTCTAATGTCCAAGTGGAACCAGAAACCTTGAGTCACAGGCTGGGATGGAGGAGGAGCTGGAGGTAGGTGATGCCATGGGAGGACAGTTCACCACCAGAAGGATCCATGGGTCCTGACCTGTGGAAAGATTTTGGTGGAAGCAAGAAGACATCCACCCGACACATGAACCAGACAAGTGAGCCCTCCCTGCTGCTTGAGTTTCCTCAAACAAAGCATTTGTTTGTTACCACCAGTAACCAGAGCAGCTTTGCTGGTGAGTTAACACTTCAGAGCACCTTCCCTGGGCTGGCAGCACATCCTGCCTGCTTTCCACATACAATAGGCAGGATTTGCTGCCAGGAAAAATGAAAGAATCAGCAGCTCTGTTCCAAAACAAGGAATCCAGAATTAGATGACAATTTCCTTTCTAAAAGGTTTGCTTTCTTAATATTCACTAAGACAGACTCCATAGAAAATATAACTTCAGGGTGTTTCAGGGCTTCTCCCCATTTGACACTGTAAATTCCAGAAACAGGTTTCCTTTTAACTAGAGTGAACCCTACATTTTGTAATCCAAGTTTATGATACATCATTATTAAACAGTTTGAATAACCAATCGGGGAGAGAGATGAAACAGGGGAAGAAGAACAGAGACAAACTCCGTGAAGCCCTTCCAACCAGGATGCAGGAGAAGCACCTCCTCAGTACCACTCCTGTACCCACAGGGACTGCTGTGGTCAGTATCCAAAGGTGAAATAAATCACTGGTTTTGGCAGCAACTTCCTTGGTTTTCATTTGGCTGTGATGTCAAGAAATCAAGGTGATTCAGTGAGCCTCTTGTTTTCCCAGCTCAGAAGAACATGACAAGGTTTTCCCTGCCCCTTCCTCCTCCCAGGCATCCAGGCTCACAGAAAGGCTCCTCACCTGAACATGAATTTAAAATACAGGTTCTAGAACATCCACCTTCCCACATTCTGCCCAGATTCTGCTCTTCTATGTGCTTTTCAGAACCTGAGATCTTCAGCACATTAAAGATGACTGGAAAGCAAAAATCCTACAATTGTGGTCTTCATAAATGCATATATTAAAGGTCAATTTTCAAAACCACTTTATTAAGGATTGATTTTGCTTCCTTTGGCAGCCTGTGCCAGTACTCAGCTGTGTGGACAGGCTGCAGGAGTTTGGTTTCACTTGCACAGCATTCAGAAATCAACCCAGAGCAGAACTGTGTTTGGCCAAACTCATTCCTCACCACAGAAACCAAGTTCATTATTGTCACAAAAGCCCCAAATTTATCCTGGTTTGAGTCACCACCAGAAACCCCCCAGCACTCATACTGAAAGTCAGATAATGCATTGGGATCCTTGGTGCTCCTGCATTTGTTCAAAAGAACATATCAGGGCCCAGGGTTAGTGTCAGCAATCTGAGAGTTACTTTAAACATTTTAAAAGCCCCTCAGCATGATGTCAGATGGCAGTCACCATTTCCTAGATCTACCCAACATTTAGTGAATACCACTCACAACTAGTTACCAGTTAGACACTGGCTTTGCCTACTATCCCTGTTTTCCCTCCAAATTAACATTCTTAGCTTCTGGACAAGTATCAAAACCATTTTCATGGTAAGTCTGGTGGTCACTGATGGTTCTGCCACCAAAGGCTCCTGTCCCAGAGGAGATGCCCCACCAGTTTCCTATGGAAGGCCCCAGTACCAAACCAGTTTCCATACTTAACCCATGCAGAAAGTGCTTAAAACACACATTGCATCACCTCCAAGGCACCAAAACATTCAATTGAGATCTTTATCTTCAGAAACCAAGGAGCTACAAGACTCAAATTCAGGCCTCAATAGATGGAGGAAGATCCCTGCTCCCTGATCTTCCTTCCTCCACTGAGTTTCTCATCCCAATGTGCATGGTCACCCACCCCAAAAGCTGCAGCTCTGATCTCCTCTATAGTCTGAGCCATCTGATGCTGCAGGAGGAAACCTGCCTGCTCCAGTGAAGGGCAGAACTAAATCAGCTTGGGCAGCAGCTCCTCTGCACTTCAGGGAAGGCCAGGACAGACTGCACACACCAGGGGAGCTGCAATTCCTTCAGCAGTGAAATGGATCCAAGGCTCCTCTCTCCCAGGCCAGGCAGTAAATTTAGCTTTTAGAACAACTGCAGCTCAAGCCAAAATCCTATTTTAGGGCCACTCTTGGAGGCAGAATGACTGCAGAGGGGCCCAGCACTGCCCTTCACAGCCACAACCCCCTCCTTGGAAAATACACATTTTAATAGGAGCTCTTCAGAGCTAAACCAAACAGGGTGCAGTCTGAGGGACAAAACCAATGCCCAGACAGTTAAATCTGTGTCACAAATGCAGGTGGGTAACTGGGAGCCACAGGTACTACAGATCAGAGCTGAATGTAAGCTGAGCCTTCTAGATGGCAGGAACACAAGTGTGGCTGCAATGCAGACCCAGAGGGGAAGCAGTTGTGTTGGATGGAGGAAGCACTGTGCCCGGGAGCAGACTGGTGACTCTGAGAGCTTTTAAGCTTCTGGATACAAATAAAAACTTACAGTTAAGTGCTTCCAGTTGACTGCTGTCCCAGCAGGCCAAATCCTTATTCCCAACATACTGCTTCATGCCCTCCAAATTCTGAGCTAGTAAAGCTCTCCCTGTATTCCTTCTGACTTCCCAAATGACCAAACCTCCCCTCACAGCATCAGGTAGGCCAAAATAGTAAGAAGGGGCTTTTTTTGAAGAAGTGGAGTTGTTTTATGACAGTACTAATGCCTCCAGGAGGAAATGCAAAGTGCTGCTGCAGAAGTTACTATTCTGAATGCTTAAATCCAGTCAGGCTGAAACCTAGCAGTGGGCATGTGGTTTTTCCAAAATAAGAGCTCCTATGTAAAGCTGTCACAAATTAGAGAAAAAAAAAACCAAGGAATCAGAGACAAAGCTAAGCAACACGAGAAACTTTCTAATCTTATCAGATCACAATGTATTTTCTATGTCTTGCATTTTCCCCTAAGTATTACAGCTCTAGGTTTTCATACCAAGTTCACTCAACATTACTGTGGGACTTGAACTTTCCCAACACATCAGTTATTGCTATAATTTATAAAAAAAGGTATACAAACCCCCTTCTACACTATCTTGGCAAAGAACTGTTTTTAACTGCCCAGTGTTTATTTAGGTAAAAGTTTATTTTCACCCAGGGCCCTTCCGTCCTCCAAGGAGATTTCTTCCTTTATCTGAAATGAGCTGGGTACCATTTTGATGTAAGAGACAGCAGAGCACAAAGCAATCTAAATAATCACTGAATTTGTTATTCCTTAGTCTCAGGTGTAGTTTTACAACCCCTGCATGCCAAGAAAAACGTGGATGCTGCCAAAAGGGGAATTCCCCCTCCCTCCAGCAGCACTCCCAACCACAGCCACGGCTTCAGCTGAACATTAACCTGGTTAAGGAGCAGCAATAAATCAGCCTGCAGCCACCTCCCCACCCTGCCTGCCTCTCCAGACCTCCTCCCCTCGTCCCTCTGCACCAGTCTGAGTTTGTGCCAGCTCCAGTCCCCACCACATCACCCTGACAAGGAGCAAAAGTTGAATTCCCCCTTCCTGTGCCTCCCTACAACCTTCCTCCCTTCAGCAGTTCCCCATTCCCTGAACTTCAGGGACAGGTTCCTGGTCCCCACATCCCTCCCCCTGCATCAGCAGCACCCACGGGCAGCTCAGACTGGAATTCTACCCAAGAACATCAATCCCTGGTTTCCAGTTGCTCCCCGGGCCACCCCCACTCCCTGTCCCCAGGCAGGGAGAGGGAAATCTGTCCCTTGGAGCAAAAGGAGCTCCTCAAGATCAGCTTCAGATGCTCATGGAACTGCACCCTGCAGCAACACTTCATTACCATCAGCTGGCAGAGCTGCTGAAAAATGTGTGGAGAACCCTCCTCAGCTGCTCCCTTGGGTGAGCACAAGCACCTCCACCAGCCAGCATCCCAAATGGCTGGAAATTGACCTGCCTGGAAAGAAAGGAAAAAAAAGAAAAAAAAAAAGAAAGCATTTTTCATTCAGCTCAACTTCACTGCCCAGCTCTGCAGGGCAAGAACAAAGGAGGAGTGGGAATAAAGAGCAGGGGTCCAGGCTGGGCTGAAAGGGCACCATGGAGAAGGGACATGGTGCAGCTGGAGCCCAGGGAACCAGGGCAGCAGCTGGTGGGGCTGGGGAGGAGAATGGCTCCTGAATTTCCTACATCTGGGTTTGGCAGCTTTTAGTTTCAGGAGAGGGGCCATCCCCTTGCCAAACCACCTGCTAGCATGGGAACTCCTCCATGGTCAAGGAGAGGGGGGAAAAATAGAAGAAAATGGTCAAAACTCACAAAAACCCCTCAAGCATATCCTGAACTTTCAAACAAGCCACAACTTTCCTTTCTTGAAAAGAGCAGGCCTGTCCACCAAAGACATTTTTAATTTTGTGATTGCTTTTATCAGAAGTCCATTGTCAGACACTGGAAAAGACTTCAAGAAGCAAAGGGAAAAATGTGACAGTGCTGGCGTGTTTGAGTAGGACAAATACCAAACACAGGAATGCTGAACTGCTAACAAATGTTGTTGCATGTTTGTTTGCTCTTCTGCACTTTGGGACAACACTTCAACTTATTGTTTTGCATGTGTCAAAAAACTCCAGTCCAAACATGAACATTTCAAAGGTAATGCTGCTCTTCAGTTAATGCTCTGTCCAGACAGGTCTATTTTAAGCTCAGGGATTCACAAAACTGGCAAGAAAAAGCCTTTGAAAAGGAACTAAACTACATCAACACAAAAAGCAAAACAAGGAAACACCGAAAAGGCAGAACAATGAAGTAGGAATAGAAACCAAGAAAGGAGCTGGTGGCTTTGAAGTGACAGATAAAAAAAGTGTAAGAGAATTCAGGGACCTGAGACCATATACAATTTACCAGTGGGCTAGTGACAAAGCAGGGACTCTTCCTCATGCCTGCCGTGGCACACTGAGGCCTCTGCACTGATTTCCTGCCTACCAGCCCTGATTAACAATTGATGGCTGAAGCCTTTATTGTGTTTCAGCAAGAGGACAGTGAGTTTCAGAGCTGGCTCTGCCAAGCAGCCTGCAACTGAGCCATCCTGCTCTGCTGCTCCAGCACTGGTGCTCAGCTCTGTTTTCATGTTGCTTGGAGACAGAGAGGAGCAGAGAGATGTCTGTGCCACACAGAGCCATGCCATTCCCACCAGGCATGGGCTGCACATGAGCTGGGTGCTGCTCAAACTGCCAGGGAGCTCCAGCAGGGGATTCCTGAGAAGGAATTGTGATTCTGGGACCAAATCCTCTGACCCAGGTTTCTCAAACTCTGCTGCACTTCACCACACACTGTGAGCTGCTGTTACAAAACCAGAGTGCTTTATCCTGCTGTTCCATTCCCCCCCACACACACACAAATATCAGGACACTTAATCTGCGTGTTCAATCAGCTTACAGCAAGACAAACCAGTTAAACCCTCAGCTGGCAGGGAAGCTGCCACAGCTTAGCTCACACACTCATTTTCCTGTATGAAATGACAGCTTTCTGCCATCCCTTCACCTGCCACAGAAAACAGAACTTCACATCAGGAGGAGCAACATTTCCTATTGATTGCCTGACAATGAGTTCACAGAGGCCAAAAACAAGCTGGCATTTGGACAAACCACAGCCAGAACCTTCCAATCTGCAGGCAAGGCAGTTCAGCCCCTAAAAAATGGCCAAGTTTTAACTTCCCTGCCAGGGGCTGAAGGAGTTTGTGTCCTTCTCTCTGTCCCCACAGGCAGCATCTCCAGCAGCAGCTCAGCCATCACCACCTGCCCTGTGCAGCACCCAGCTGGACACATTCCCATTCCTCCTTTTAGGAATTCCAACTCTGGAAGCATCACTGGCATCTTGAGAAACAAGCAACGCAGCCAGTGAGTATATTTATTTAAAAAGATCAGTTCAGTGACTTCTGGCACAGGACCACTTTGAAGAGAGAAGGTAAATCTCCCAGATTGATACCTCTTTCCCTAAAACTGGATATTTTGCAGGCTCTTTTTTGGCAGAGCCCCTGCCTCCTCGATTCACTCTGCTGCAGTCACTCCAGGATGTTCCTGTCATTTTGCAATGCAATTAACTTCACAAGAAAACAATCTGTGTCAAGGAAAAAAAGGCTCCACCTCACTCAGAAGAACTTGTGACCTCACCCAGCTGGCCTGGGGTTCTGAAGCTGGTTTCCTGTTGAGACAGCAGGACTGTCCAAGCAGAAGATGCACAACCCTTCTGACATGCTTCTCTCAGCCAGGGAGCAGCAATTACAAACTCAAAGCCTTTAAGGCTATTTCGTTCCTGAAGAATAAACTTCACCCAAAATGTTCTAACCCAGTCAGCAAAGCAACGTGTGGATAAAAAGGATACTCCAAAATTCCCTGCTTTTTTTTCTTGTCTAGACACCAAGTGTTGCTTTATGGCTGACACTGCTGGCCAGGACCAAATTCAGCTTCCAAGAGTGGGACCTGGAGAAGAACTGAGCAATGCTGAGGCACTGAAGCACAGCATGCTGGTACAATCACCTGCTTTGTCACCACCAAGTGCTGCAGGGTGAGATGGTTCTGCACCCCCAGATCAGCCAGACCTGCCCCGGGTTAATTTGCATCATTAAACCCCCAGGGGTTCCATGGCAAAGGGGGGTGGCTGAGGGCTGCCCTGTGGATGACCCAGCACAGTGGGCTGGAGCTTCTCCTACAGCACCAAAAAACTGGAGCTGTTTCTTCCAAGAGTCCTGGAAGCTTTCTGGAAGCTGCAGGTAGTATCAGAAAATATTTCTAACACACTAAACCACTTCTCACTTGAGCACATGATGCCATGACCTCTAAAGAGCAGTTCTGGTAACCTTATCACAGTATCTGATCCATTATCTTTAAATGAACCTAAAAATACCACACAAACACCCAAGAAATCCATTTGCTTTCCTAACCCCCCAGTGTATCCCATTACAGCATCAGATTGAAACAGTTTGTTAGATCACTTCTGGCTATTTTAGAAGATTAAATCATTACTATTTTAGGATTTTGACTCTTAGACAGAGCCTGATGTTTAAATTATTTGCTCTAAAGAACCACTATCAGGTCAACTTGGAATCAGTGAATCACTGCTTCATCCAAGAAGAGGGTAACAGCAGGATTATTTTGTTTTATATGAATAAACATGAGCAGGGCTGCACTCCACCTGGGGAGTGCAGGTGCACAGCTGGCAGCTGAGCTGAGCAGCTGCCACTAAGGCAGACTCAAGTGTCTTTTTACCTTCAGTGCTGTTTTGTTAGATCCCAAAACCTCCTTGGATGCACCTGGACAAGAACACATCCTTTCCTGCTCTTCACCCTCCTCTGCTCCCCTCGGGTGCTTTGCCCAGGAAACCAGGACACAAGCACAGCATGCCAGGTTTGGGACACTCATTATTCCTACAAAACCTCCTGAAACCCCCCAAGAAATCTCTGTGCAGAAACATGACATTCTCTTCACCAAGCTAAGGCGACACAAGAGTATGTTTTCCAGAGGCAGCTGCTCCCCCAGCCCTTGCTGTGCAGCCCTGACCCCCCAGCAAGGCAGGAAGCCCGAGGTGACCCAGACAGCTCCTATGGTGGCTGTCTGCCTCTTGTGAATATTTTATCAGTCCTCTGATCTGCTTCATCAGGCAGCCACTCGATGCAGGAAGCCAAAGGGACGAGGACATGCATGCAAGAGGGCAATTAATATTGCCCAAATCCCTGAGTTTGGAGTCTGTTCATTTCTTCTCTTCTGCAACAAAAATCTCAAGTATTTCACACGCTGCCCACTCAGCAGTTGACACACAAATCTGCCACAAAGTTCCATAATCCCTCTTTTCTTCTAACCAACAGGCTTTAGCCAGTTCTCTGCTGGAAAGCACAACAATTTACTAAGGTATCCTCAAGTCAACGAGATCCAGCACAACTAAACCAAGTCATTCTTCACCACTGAATACCAGAAATGTTTGTAAAAGTCTGAAAGGCATTTTCTGCATCTACTAAGGGGAAACAAAATAACTGAAGCTTCACCTGCCCTGGAAGCACCCACACTTCAGGAAAATAAGGCAAAACACCCAGGGACCCATTCTTGCACACCTCAGGCACGAAGTTTCTCTCCTACACGATCAACTGGAAGTGCAACCAAGCAGCTGAAGGTCCCACCATGGGGCTTTGGGAGCAGAGCACAGCTCTGCCATGCTCTGAGCTGCCTGGTGAGGGGGAGCTCTTAGGGTACAGCCCAGCACAAGCCTGGTGTCTCAGAGATCAGCCCACAGAAGGCACTCCTGGCTCAGGAGGCTCCAGAGCTGGAGTTGGTGGCTGTGAGAAGAGGCGTGGGAAGGGCTGTGGGATCTCCCAACCTCCCACCCAGCCCTCCTGCTGGACCTGGGGCAAGGCAGCCACAGCCCTGCAGAGCCATTCCCAGGTTTTCATGTGGTCTGGAATTGGATCACAAGCAATGAAGGCTTTTTAGGGATGAGCAAATACTTACTCACTGACTTCAAACCTCCTGCTGCACGTTGCACTCGTACCTGGGAAGCTTCAGATGGTGCTTTAGTGGCAAAGTCCTGAGTGCCCTGCAGAGAGCCCAGTGCTGGGCAGAGTGAGCCATGTCTGCAGGGAAACATGGGCCTACAAACCCAGCTTCCCTTCTTAACAGCTTCCAGGCTTAAGGGCTCTTAAACCAACACAACATCATCTTGTCCCTGAGGAATTCTGGGATGTGATGAACTAAGTGCCTTTACAGAGCTTGGAGGGACCACCTGAAAGCAAAGCAGAGCAGAGTCCTTTCTTTCCTGACCAACTGTCCACAGAGGAAACCTCTCTTCTTAGCAAGCAGCCCAGTACAGCTGTGCCCCTTCTCCCCAGCAGCCTCACAGCTGACACACAACAACTGCAGAAAGTCACTCAAGTCCTCAGCTTGAGTAAACTCAGGGAATTTTTTCCTTTGGCTTCAGCAACCCCCTCTGACAGGTACACAGATCAATGTCAGTAACAGAGATGCTCACAGAACTGAGCCCAGACCCCAGCTTGGCCACACCTGACACCCCCAAGCTGTTCTTTGGTTCTGCACTAATGGCACTCACAAACCCACTGACCTGGGCCAAGCCTGGCCCCCAGCAGCAGCCCCAGACTGAAACAGAAGAGCTGGATGTTTTTCTATAATTGGAAGTTTGCACTGCTAGAAAAACCCGACCCCCAGGCTGCACAAGGCATTGCACTGTGCCAGTTCTCCCCAAAGGGTGCAGGAAATAGATAAATATGCAGATAGCAAGCAGCTCTGGTGCTCCTCAGAGGCAGTGCTGAAGGGTAACTGCTCCTTCTTTCCTTGCTCACAGCCCAGCTGGGAACACAGCTCTGCATGGCCAGAGAGCAGGCTGGAGGTGGCTGGGGGGAGAGGCAGGGCTTGTGCAGCTCTCCAGGCCCTGAAAGCCCCAGGCCCAGCAGGCAGGGGCTGAGCTCACACCACTGCAGCATCCACACACACTCCAGTTCCAGCACCTCTGCCCAGGGAGGTTCCTGAACATGTTCAGGGAAAGAGATCCCCCCTCACCCAGCCTGCCCAGAGCCTGAAACCTGCCACTGAATTCATCTCCCACCCCCAGAGACCCAGGTCAGTTTTCTAATTAAAGAGCCCTCAGACTTCATTTGGAGATAAACAGGAAATGCTTCAGAGAACCATTGTAAACACCAAAATGAGATTTTTCTCCCTAAGAGTACTCGGATGTAGGCAATGCCAACCTAAAAGACCAAGCACAAAGCAGATTCTGCCCCTGCCTGTAACCATGAGTGTGTTTCAGTCTTGTTTACAGCTTTGCAAATATCCTAAACCCTGATGACAAGCACACCAAGTAAATAACACCAGTTTCTACTTTTTTTTCTAAAAGGATGTTTGGGGGAGCCAGATATTCTCCATTACTGCAGTCATACTAAATTTTATTTCCATACAAGAACTAGAAAAATCATTAAAGTAGTGTTTCTTGGACATTCAGTGGCATTGTAGGGTTAATGTTTTAGTGGCTGATGGTCAGTAGCTCCTCACTGTACACAAACATCCAGTAATAGTCATTTTCACATAACTGGCTTTAATGGAATAATTATGTTACAATAACACCAATTCCAGCCTACCACACAGACTGCCAAGTGGCTTGAAGAAACACTAAATATAGTTTGGCATACTAACTTTTATGCAGGACAGGAGCTATTAAAAGATATGTTCAAATACCCCTGTTGAGTCACAGCAGTGTCATGTGTACAGGGCCTGGAAAAAACTATTTGTATACAAGAACTTGTGTTCAAACAGTGGGAAACTAGGAGAGAAGCTAAGTTAGCTTCTGGCACAAAACCACCCAAAGCAGAGCCAACAAACAGATCTCGAAGGTGTCTCCCAGATTTCTCATCAGTCAGACCTGCTCACCCCTCTGAGAGCCCCAGGGCAGATCCAGTATCTCCCAGTCAGTACCTCCAGCTGGGAAGTTGGGTGACTTCACCAGACCTCAACTTTCCAGACCAGTTGGTTAGAGTCATTGTTAATCCTCACGGTACCTTGTTGTTTGCACCTAAAAAGATGAACAGCAGGAACTGCAGGGCAGCCCATTGCTGCTGGGTCTCCAGGGGAGCCAACTCCCCCCAACTGTCAGACAGCCCGAGGAGTGCCATAATCACCAACCTGCTTCCTGCAGGTAAACAGCATGACACAAACACCTCTGTGGGCTCACTCCTCACAGGAGTTACTCAGCTCTGCACTGCAAATGCTTATTAGTGTGTCAGCTGAAAGCCTTTAATGACCATACCCCCCACATTTATTCCATCCGAGCTGACTCCAGCTGTACAGCAGAATGCTTCCCCAGCTGCTCATCACAACCTGCCTCCTGGTGTCACTTATAAAAGGGGATGAAAAGTCAGACATGGACTCGCAGATATCTGAGGAACCACCTTTCTGAACACCTCACACAATAATTACAAAACACCTTTTAATTTCTGAGCCTAACAGGCAGCTGATGGGCAAGAAGTGTCCCAGGAAAGGCACCACACCCCGGGCAGGTACCACCTCACCTCCCCAGACAGCACCCACCGACCCTATTCCATGACTTCCCAGGGGAAGCACACACAAAATGTGTGTGGAACAGAACAACTATGGGCTAAGCCTTGGTCCTCAAGGCAGATAAAGGTTTAGAGGGATTAATACACATGAATTCCACAGACAGCCATCTCAGCACATAGTCCCTGAAGAAATCACAGCCTGCCTGAAAACCCTGACTTGCAGAATGAAGGTTATTCTTTTCTTCTCCCCTCCTTTCCCTGCTTAATTTTTTAAGCCTAACTAAAAGCTCCAAGCTGCTCCCAATGGTTTGTGCTGGAATTTGGACACAGCTCAAAATAAAGTCAGGTCTGAGCTGGTTCCTGTGTATCTGCCACAGCCAAGCTGCCAGTTTCTTCTGAGCCACTCACTAACTTGGCTCACATGGAGCTGAGGATTCCCTGGAAAGCCTCTGCTCCCTGCACACCCCAGCCCTGCTTCTGGGGAATTCTCTCTGCCTCGGTGTGAGATCCTTCCCCATGGCATGGGAAGCAACACACCGAGCTGCTCTGGGAGAGTTTGGGTGCCACCTCCCAACAGGAGGTTGTCTCAGGGGCCTGGAGAGCCCCCCCAGCCCTGCTGACACCACCAGTGAGGGGCAAGATGTGTTGTTTCATTTCCCCTTTTCCTCCAGGTCTGTACAGACAAGTAATTGGAATTTGACTTTGTGGATTAGCCAGAGCTTGAGCTGTTCCTTGAGCTGATCTGCACATCTGCAACACTGACAACAACTCTGCCAAATAGATAGAAAAATACTCAGTGGCAGACTGAAGACTTAAGGCACCCAACAACATCCATAAGATAATTGCTGCTAAATATTTGGGACATCCATTAATTACTCTGGCATCCCGTGCCACTTAGCTAATCCCCTCTTTAATTAGTTTCCTACATCTATTTCATAACTCTATAAAGTAGCACCCTGGCAGACTCACAGGCTTCCCCCAAGTGCCATTCCTCTGCTTTAATGAGGCTCTTGCCACCTTTTCTTCTTTTTCCTGCTGAGGAGTTACTTCTCTGGTCCTGAGTCCCATATCTGCCAAGGTTTGGAAGCTGGCTGGGAGGAGGGCAGCACCCCTCACACCTGAGTTAAACATCCCTGCATTCAGGAGAACAGAACCAGGGTCAGACACAGCAGTGGTGCAGAGCCAGGGTTTGCTGATCTCACCAGAACATGCCTGGTCTCCTCACCTCCCCACCTCAGTTATGTTAAAAAAAAGCTCTGAATGAGTGAGAAGAATCACCCTGAGGAGCAGGGGGTGACAGAGAAGATGTCTCAGGGACAGAAAGTGGCAGGAGGCAGCACACCCCATGTCCTGAGCACCCTGGGTGAGCTGGGGACACACAGCCCCTCAGCACAGGTGCCCAAACTGCTCCTCCAGATACTGCAGCTTCTGTTTTTCTTCAGTGGGACAGAACTGAAATGGTTCTGGTACTCAGGGTCAGATCCTCTGCCTGCCACCTCTCCCAGGAGCTCTGCCTTGCTTCTCAAAACCACAGGAGACAGAACTGAAAGCTGAAAACCTCAGCCCAGAGACTGGCAAGTGAAACTAATCACAAATCTTTCACTGTAAGTGAATGTACTTTGGGAAACAAAAGAAGAGCCTGGTGACCATCTGAACACTTGGCTGGCACCCGAAACACCAGGACTTTGGTAATAGTAATTACCACTTTAATGCAAAGACATTTGACAACTCTTGAAACACAGTGTTTTGCAAGTTACCTTTTATTAAAAATGCAGAAAACCCCCATTTCTCCTGCTCTGAACAGTGACTGGTCTCAGGCTTGATTCTTGTTGCAGAGCTGAGACATCCCTCTCAGCTCCTCAGCTGGAGGAGGAGAGATGCAGAAGCATTTCCAGAAATAATCTCTGACTATCAAATTAAAGTCTTCACTAGACTGTGGGCTGTGATCAGCCTGGAAAGCAGTTACTATTTTAAATGCTGTTTTTATCTAAGTGAATATATAATACCTCTTTCTGACAGGGTAGTTTGAAAGTCAGATAAAAGCACTGTGAGGATGAACAATAACAAAAAAAAAATTAAAGAAAACTGCACATGACTACAATGCCTTGGGGAACGTGACAGTCTCTGGGCTCCTGCCTACACAGGTAATCACACCTTGCAAAAGCCAACACAAACCTCCTGAGTTTTCCTGCTTTTTATTCCCACCCCTAAATCACAATCAGAACCAAAGCTTCCAGGGGGTTCATTAGAATCAGTGCGGACTTGAGGCGGTGAAAATCATTTCAGTGTCATTTGCAATGGTTTTTAATGAAAAACTATTACAGATACTTGTCTGTACTTTAACAAAACTAGAAAACCTCACTACTCCAGACCCAGGCTGCCAAGTCACCAGCGAGTACCTGGCCAAGAGTATGAGCAATAACCATGCCCAGAGACAACCCCACCCCGAGAACCTCAGAGGCAAACTGACAGAGCTGGGGCTGCCTCACTCAAAGGTCACCAAGAACCTCCCAGCCCATCCACCACTATAAACAGCTCTCCAGATTTAGTTCTGATTTTGCCCCTGAAGCAGAAAGCAGGCAGAGATGTTTATCCCACTCAGCACAACACAGATTACTTGAAATTCCACTTGGGATTTGGAGCTGCAGGCACGGAGCGTGAAGAAAGGGACTGATCACCCCAAGAGGAAAACATTCCAATAATTTATAGGAAATCAGAAGGAAAGGGCACGTGACTGGTGTGGAAGTTATGCTGGTTTTTATACCAAAACAAACACCCTATTATAAACCTGCTGCTTGGCCATTCTCAGCTGACACACCTGACCTGGCTTATACGTACCTAGGTCCCAGAGAAAATAAACTTTGTATTAACTGAGTGAGTGGAGTGGAGGCTGCGAAAGCACCAGCTCAGGTAATAGGAAAGTTTGTACTTTCAGATTACATTTTCACCCAGAGAGTTTCTGGGGAGGGAGAAAAAAAAACAAAACAAAACTCAAAACCCCAGAGAATTCTCCCAGACAGGCAGTGAAGTTCCACTTGCACTTTGAGGAGAGGGAAGAGCTGGAGGCAGGACAGACTCCTGGCACTGATGGCAGCCAGACGGACCCACTGTTAGTTTTGTTAAATCTGAGTCACAGGGAACGCGCCCCGTGAAGTCTTCTGAGACGTGGAAAGGGCACGACCCGGAGCAGGTAACCCAGTACCACCCGGTACCGAGGGAAGCGAAAGTCACCCCAAACCAGAGGGGAAGCTGACATGCAAATAGCTCTGGGGGGCTTGGGCCGGGGAATCCCCTCAGCACCCCCGGGGGGACCTTTCCTTCCCCCTCAGCACCCGAAACAGCCCCGGGGGCTGCAGGGACCGAGCAGACGGAGGCTCCGGACCGACACCGCGCCCCGGGCCCGCTCCCGCCTGGGGAAAGGCGGACCAGGACCTACCCCCTGATCCATTTTTGAACGCCCCAGCACTCCCGGCTCCCGTCCCGTCCCGCCATCCCGCCCGGTGCTGACAGGACTCGTTCCTCCCCCCAGTGCCCCCCCGAGAGAACNATAAGAGACAGCCCCAGTGCCCCCCCTGCCAGGGGCAGGGACACCTCCCCCAGCCCAGGGTGCTCCCAGCCCCATCCAACCTCCAGCACTGCCAGGGATGGGGCAGCCACAGCTTCTGGGGACACCCAGGGGCTCAGCACCCTCAGTAGCTCAGCAAAACCCACCTGCCTGTGTGTCCTTTAGGGTCAATCTTGGTGACTTTCTCTTGTAATTTCCTAATTCCCCCCTCCCCCTCACTGGACAGGTTTGCTGTGAGTGTTGGCTACTGGGAGGACCCATACATCCAGTATTTTGTGAGACAAGCCAAGGAGAGGAAAGCACCTGAAATCAACAGAGGCAAGTGGCAAGTGAACTTGAATGGTGGCAGCACAAATGTGTCCTTAACTGGTCTTGAAGAGCCCCTGACAAAACCTCTCTCTGTTCTGCTCAGTTTGAGGTGAAACTCGTCCAAAATGTTTATTTACACAAGGAAATCTCTTTTATTGGTGCATTGGATTTTGTTAGTAATTTAAAAAAAAAATTACTCTGAGGTGTCTCAGAAAGACTGTGTTATTTCCCCATTTTTAAAATACCTAATTAAAAAATCTTGTTAAACATCAAGTGTTGTATGAAAATAATTAACACCAAATGTTTTTTTCATTGCTGACAGGCTACTATGCTCGTGTTCATGGAGTCACTTACCTGATTAAAGCTTTTCTAAAGAAGACAGAATGCAACTGTCAGATTGTTAACCTGGGTGCTGGCATGGACACCCTGTTCTGGAGATTAAAGGTGATGGTACCTGTGAGGGCTTCTCAGTGCTGCACTGTGGGGCACAGGCTGAGGCTCAGCAGTAGTTGAGGTACCTTTAAGCCTCGGGGGGGAGGCAGGGCTGCGGTTTTCATTGGTTTTTTACCAAAAAGTTGGTGACACGCAGCTGACCTCTAGTGGGCTTGGCAGGAGCAGGGTCTGGGCCCCAAGCTGGCTGTCCTCTGCAAGCCTTAAGGTGTTGCTTTATTGTCCTCCAGTAAGACAGGAATGAGGTACCAAGGTACATGAGTGTACAGGCTCAATCTACACGTTTCTGAATTATTTATATCAATGTGACTTTTACAGACATGTACACCTGTGCCTCTTTGTATGGATACATGCAATTCACAGAATTTCAGATTATTTAGGTATTACAAGGCAGTATCATTCTGAGTGAGCACACCCCTGAACCATCTTGTCTTCTCAGTGGGATTCACATTTGTAAATCTGGTTTCTGGAAGGAGGCCTGAGGCACATTTTTCTTGGTCACAGTTGATCACATTTCACTCAGTGGGAGGAAAAAAAAACAACTTATTTTTTTGTGGGATGTGGATCTTTTTTATTACCTGCTTTTCTGTGAATAAACTATGTCACTTGCCATTTTTATTACCTTTTCTGTAACAGTGATTTCAAAGGCTAAAGTGAGGCCTGTAATTCCAGTCCCTTCTCCTGCTCAAGACCAGGTGTAGTGTAATTACCACCCAGAAGATGGGAGCTGGTTAACTGAGTGCCTCAGTGCTCTGACTGCTGATTTAATCTCTTCAGAAGCTGGTGAGGCTGAAAGCTGGAACCAGCAGTTCATATCCATCACAAAAGGACTGCTGCATAGGGAGAAACTCAGTGCAGCTTATCTGTCAGGACAGCACCAAATGAAGAGGTTTTCTCCTCTCTGTAGGAGAGGAATGCTGGTCCCTTTCTAGTGTCAGTCTGAGGACAGGTTGTGGAATGTGGTCACCTCCTGTGCAAAATGTTCCTGAGGCCTTTCTTAGAGGAATATCCTGAAGGTGCTTGGTGTATTTTGTAGTAATTCCCAGTTTCTGTGCTCTTCTGTTTCCTGGTGAAGTATTGCTGGAATATATCCTGCAGTGATCTGGTGCCTAGGATTGCTGTGTTACACCCTGTTCCATGGCTTCCCTGCTGCTTCCCTGCATTCTCCTGTCTCCCAACTGTTTTTCTTGTTTCTTTGGGTTTTTTTTTAAGCTGTGGGCCATTAAGTTATGCTGCTGTTAGTAATGCCAGTGTAAACTGAGACAAACCTCTTTAGGGCTATGTGTTTTTGTCATCTACCTGTGAAACTTCCATGTCCCTAATTCTGGAGTCTGACTCCAATTTTCAGGATGAAAATCTTCTCCCTCGAAAATATTTTGAAGTGGATTTTCCAATGATAGTGGCAAGAAAAATACACCATATCAAGTAAGTGTAAGGCTCATGTTTAGCTGGGGGAAACTGAATGTAATTCATCAGAATTGTCATGAACTGCAAGCTACAATTATTTCATCTCTTCTGAGGAACTCCTCCTGCTCTAGGATTTAGAATGAAGGTTTGATTATGCAGGGAAGTCATACCTGTGACTGCACAGCCACTGGCAGACTGCAGAAGTTGATGTGTGGAAGTTTTTAGGGAGGCAAGCAGCCTTTATTCTTAATTATGTCAAGTACAATGAGCTGGGGAAGCCTCACAATGATTAGAGGTGATTTTCTTCTTACTGAAGACAGCTGTAAATTCCCAGACTCGTGTGTTCAGGCAGAGGGGGGGTGGTGGTGCTATGGGTGAGGATCCCTTAAGAGAGTGTCAGGATTTCTCTTCAAGATTACCCCAAAACTTGAAAGGCATTGGGTATAAAAGCTGCAACCAGTGAGTCTCACTTGCAAACGTTTTTATTTCCAGTAGAGGGCAGAGATATTCTCTTGTCTGCTTTGACATACACATGTATATATATGTTAAAAAAAAAAATAATTCTAAGCACACTGTTAAACAAGCTTAACTGCTCAGAGATGCTTCTTCCTTCTACCCACAGATCAAAACCTCCCCTGTCAAAACCAATTATGGAATCCCATTCAGGGGACTCTCTTCTAATAGGTGAGTCATCTTAGAAATAAGTCAGCCATGTACTGCAGCACTTTTAAAACTTTTCTGATCACTTTGTTCTGCTATGTGGGCAGGCTTTTAATGTTTGAAATGCTGTTTGGACAGAGAATTGGGAGGAAAAAGAGGCTTTTTCTTTTCTTACAGACTCCTGCCCATTCGTTCTGTGTCACATCAGAAATGTCTTCTCTTGAAGTGGTTTTGTTCTGCCAGAAAGTTGATGTGTTTTTCTTTTTTCTCATGTATAGCTTAAGCTAGGTTTTCTGTCACAGGAAATTAACTGATAGTCATGTCTACTGGATTAAAATATCTCTTGAGTGTTTTCCTCTATCTTCTTTCTTCCTCATTAAGAGCAAAAGCCTTTACAGGTAGTGGACTCTTCCCAGAGGAAATGCAGCCTGCAGAGTCCCTCCTCAGGAGCCTGGGCCTCTGTCTGCATTGTGGGACTGAGAGGATCTTAGCTTCAGGTGCTGTGGTTGTGCTGTCTTGGCTTACAGCCTCTTGCTGTTGGTTATAATTTGAAAAATCATTCTTGTGGGAAGAAACCTTGAGTTTGGATGAGTAATGTTTTCAGTGCCCAAAGTGTGTGTTGGTGGTGCTGACAGCTTGGGGCTTCACCCCAGGGCTCTGCTGGTGCTTTACCTCAGGTCAGAGCACTGCCACAAGCTGGCTGACACTGAATTTGTGCATCTTAATGTCTTTTATTGCTGCACATCAGCAGGTGCTAATTTGCCAACCTTTTAGATGTCAATTTAATGGCAGAATTCTCTGTTGTTCATTTGGGTCTCAAAAGATGAGAGCCCAGACCCCCATCTTGGAAAAAGGGCTCCCCAGAACTCCAGTGTTGCAGCTCAGAGACCTTCCTGGGAGCACTGTTAAAAAGGGACTGATACAAGATCAGTCAGAAGGGTTTGATGGTATTTGTGTCAGGGAACAGCTGTAGTTGCATCTAGGTTAGCAAAATAACTGCAAAGTTATCAAGTTCCAGCCATGTATTGTAATAAAAAGTTACTAATTAGGAAGTCAGAGCAGCCTGCAGCCATCCCTGTGTCCCTGTTTGTGTTGGAGTGGCTCATTTCTCTGAAGCTCTTCCTCCTGCTCTTTCCAAGTGCTGGGGCTGAAGTACCTGACAGTCATTGCTGTAACCTGGCTGATGCAGGCTCTGAGATCTCTGGGATCATGTCCTGGGATTTGGAGGTGGTGGGATTCTGTTGTGGAAGCCCAGTTTAAACTGGCACCCGGTAACTTCAGGTGTGTTTGAGTGCAGTCCATGTGGGAACCCAGTCTGAGGACATCCTCATGGTGCTGCCTCCTATGGAAGTGCCACCAGAAGAGGCAGTGGACTAAGGAGAGTGAGTCAGGAGAAGGGGGATTTCTTACAGGTCTAAAGGAACTTGATTCTCAGCTACAGGCTGGATTATAGCATCTCATTTTAAAGCTTAGTCCCTGGTGGCTGTGGGAGAAAGCCAGGGAACTACAAGCCAGCAGGACCAGTGGATCTACTGGACAAGTTAGTAGAAATTCTAACAGGCAGGCACAGTGGAACACAGGAGTAATACAAGGTGTTGAGAAAGAGTCACTGTGGCTTCTGTGAAAGTAAGTTATGCCTCACAGACCTGCTGGAGTTCTCTGTAGGAGTCCAGAGAGAGATTGGAAAGGGACATCTTGATTAATGCAGTGCTTCACTGAACTAATGTGTTCTGATGATGTTGCTTACCAAAGTTTGCCAAAGAAGTTGCACGGTTGTTGTGGGGGAAAGAATGATTCTCCTGTGGATAAAGAGCTGGGGATGGAGGGTGGGCACAGGGTAATCTCCATGGTGGAGGGAGATGGAGATCTGTGCTCAGGGATATGTTGTTGTTCAACACTAAGAAATGATTGGGAAAATAGAGTCATGAGTAAGTGGCAGCTTGTTGGCAAGTCCCAACTCTTCAGAGAGTGGTGAAGAACTGGAGAAGAATTATGAGAAATTAGTGACTTGGTGATAAATTTAATGTGAATTAATATAAAGTGATGCACATGGGTGGAAAACATAGTCTGTGCCTCACATGTGAATGGTGGAGAGTAGGCTGCTGGCTGATCAGTGCTGCCTGTGAGCAAGATCAGGGGATTAGAAAAAATAGATACATAAAAACATTGGCTCAGTAATGCTCCAAAAATCAGAATGAAATTTAAGGATCCTTAGAAAAATAAAGATAGAAAGCAACCAAGATGCCAGTATGAGCAGTATGTGTTTGCCCTCTTTTTTGTCTTTTCCCTAGGTAGCTGCTGTGGGCATCTGTGGGGCAGGAGACCATCCTGGGGGGACCTTTGGTCTGACCTGCCACAGCTGTCAGACTAATGCAGAGGCATAGGGGATGTAGTGGGGCATAATGAAACAGCATTTCCAGGTAGGGAAATGTTATCATTTTTGTGCCTTTGGAGTGGAGCTATGGGTCAAGTTTTAAGAACTTAGGGAGGGAGGTTGTCCCATCCTGTCCCTCTGCCCCCCAGATCAGTTCCACACTGCTGTCTCATGAACACCAGGAGGAACTTCTCCAGGAGCTTTGGAGTTTGATTTTTGAGTTGTGTTATCAACTGACGTGCCTCTTGTCCTCTTACTGCTTTTCTCCTCACACAGTTTTCATTTCATGAAGTGTAGGTAATTGTGGCCTCTGCCCTTGGGTGCAGCAGGGTGACACTTGTCATTGAACAGCTTTGTCATTTCCTGTGGAGTGCTGGTGTCCAGGGGAAGGCATTGAATTTGAGCAGGAATTTCACATTGCTGTGGCAGCATCAGGTTAAATTGTTTTCAAACTTCAGTGCCAGTCTGGTTTACAAGGCAGGTGCCAGCTGGGGAGTTGGCACTCCACCTGTGCTACCTTGCACCTGCAAATTTACACCTCAGTGTACTGCTGCCTTTCAGTCTCACTCAGACATTTTCTGGCCCTGTCTAGTCCAGCTCTGGGAGCTGATTGGTTTAACTCCCCTTTCCCTACCTTTCCAAACTTTCTGGTGAACCCAACCCAAGCATCAGGGGTGGTGCTGTCCTGGGGACTTGCTTGCCTTGCCTTGGGGATGATTCTGCACTTGCCAGACAAACTAAATGTTATGGATGAACAACAGAAGCATGCACCCAGGCTGGGAGAGTCTGTGTTGAGGAGATGGGATGGAGTGATAGGGGGTGTTTTCTTTCTCTCCTTCCCTCTCCCCTCCTTTGTATTTCTCAAGTGAAATATGAATCTTGTATTTCTCAGTGGGAGAGTGAGAAAGGAAAAAAAAAAGGAGAGGGCTTTTTAACACCAAAAAATTGATATGTTTAAAAGCAACTTGCTCATAAGGAGAGATCCATGAAGGCCATGTGACTGTGCTGCCAAGCTCCAACTTGCTCTCCCAGCTGCTCTGTAGATAGGCAGGTTTTGTGAAATACGTTTGCACCGACCCTCTCAGTCAGGGTGGCAGCACATTTGCAAATTTTCATACTTAAAGAGTAAAACTCTGCAATAAAGTAGAAATTGGTGCCAAACCATGAAAAAGAAGCACATTATTTTCTGGGGTGTTTATAGCCATACTTTGACTTTTAGCCTCCAGGCTGTGAACAGTGGCAGTTCCAGCTATCTTCAGCTGCATTACCTTGCAATAAATGTCTGCATCTAAATGATGAAGCACTTGTCAGGTCTGATTTGAAAATCTTGAAGTTGTTTGCCTAGTTAAGTATGATCTCTTCATTCCTTTGACTTTATATGTAAGTCTATAAATAAATATGTATGTGTAGGCCAAAGGTGGAAGCTAGCAGAGAAAAGAAGGACGTTTGGAAGGGGCTTAGCTTAAACTCTTTCCTCTTCCTTTTTTCCCTTTTGCCTCTCCATCTGCATTTTAATGTTTACTGCTGTAAATTTCATGGTTTTCCCTAAGATTTTGTTGTAGATAAAATCATTGGTCATAAATGTTGAAGTGTATAAATTATGGAGGTATTTAATGAGGTGCCCTCGGATATGCTCAGAACGTACAATTTTTAGCAATTGTATCAGCTTGTGTACAATGTGTGTGCAGCTCTGCCTCAGCACTATCTGTGCTGTGTTTGCCAACAACCATCAATGGAGAGTCGAGGGAAGTTGGCAGGAAAATGTGTGGAGGAACAAGTACATTCTGTTGGGATGGACCAAAGAAGGAGAACCAGGCAGCCCGGAAACTGGGAATGGAGAAGTGATGGCATTTGGAGTAAAAGGCTTTGGAAGAGAGGAAGACAATCCATTCTTTATCACTTTTCTTGGCCTTTTAACAGTTTCTGTTGCAAGGAGTCCTATTAAGGCAGTGAGCATACTTGGCTTTAAGGCTTAAAGAATATTTCCACTGAGTCTCATCACCCTTAAGGAAACCTGTTGTAGCTTGGGGGTTATTCTTGGTTTTTATTCAGCAGTTCTCTTCAAATAACCAGGCTCTGCCTAGAGCAGAAGGATAGATTTCTGCATAACAAATTCTGTGGGGTTTGTCCACACATCTACTGGCTTACTCAGACAGTGTTAGTAATTTGGACTGCTGACATCTGAGCCATTTTGAAGGACAGTTTTCTACCCTGAAGTTGGAGAAGTTTTGCTCTTTCCTTTCCTTGGGTGATAAAAACGCTGGAGTCAACATGGGGTGAGCAAGAGACATTTACTTCCACCTCTGAAATGTTTGTTTTACTTCTGTTACTGGATCACTTAAAAGTTTTTCTGGTTTATTTCTGGTTATAATTAACATCCCAGTCTGTCCAAGCCAATGAAGCTGGACAAGAAGATTGCATTAACTGCAGTCTAATTGTGGTAACTGACGCCCGTTGTGCTGGATCTCTGGACAGCAAACCAGTCTCTATATAAAGGCTTTCCTGTGTGTGGTGGGGTTTTTTGTGTGGCTTTTTTCGATGCCATTATCATGGCCTTGATATAATAACTTAAATAGAAGGGTGTGGGAAGTAGTAAAGCTATTACAGAACAAGCACATGGAAAAAAGTCTTGACTCAAAATGTTGAATCATTCGCAGCACAACTTTCTCTTTTTTTCCCTGTAACTCTCTGCATGAACTGTTCTGGTTTCTGTATCTGGTCAGAAATGTTGCTGGAAGCACTGCTTAATTTAATAAACTGTCTTTTTTTTTTTCCCCCTGCAATGGAAAGCCCTTTTCATCCTGTCTCTTCAGCCACTTGGCTTCTCTCTTCACTGCACCCTTGACACCTGCCCCCACATCCCAGCTCAGGAGCTGTGTCTGTGCAGCAGGATCCCAAACAGAGCTGCAGACAGATATTAATTGGCCATTACAAGAACACTGTAAACTCTCACTCTGGGTTTGTTTTCACTGTTTAACTTACTCATTCGACCACTTGCTCTGTCATACTCATATGGTCAGGGGAAGATTCTGTGCTGCTCTCTCTCCTGATGCCTAAAGCAGGACAGAGCCATCTGAGAGGTTCCCACAGAACGTCATGTCTTCAGGTGGGTTTGATGCTGCACTTGTGACATGCTTTCTGTGGGAACAGGGCTCATCTGGGTGAATTAATTGCATCAGTCAGAATTACTGATGGAGAGATGCATTGCTGCTGGCTTCCTGGCAGCATGGCAAATTGTCTTTTGCCTTCAGTACCAGTTCCTCCTTCATGCTGGAGAGCTTTTGCAGGAGCTTGCTGCTTGTTGTATCCCAGGGTGAGTGTTTGTGTATCAGAATACTTTGTCTGATGTGTTTCTGTGCTTAAATGCCATTGCTAGATCATACAAAAGGCTGAACAGCAACTTTTTTGGCCCTCCAATCTGTTTCTGACACCCATATAAATGTCTCATATATATGCATTGTTAATTTATGTAGCTGTCTTGCTAGTATTTGGAACTTTGTTACTCTTAAGTCAGTTATTCAGAAATTGATGGTTTTCTTTTTTTCAGTGAAGTTCCTTCTGTACAATTCTTGGGTCATTCAAAAAGACTCCAGAAACGAAACAAAAAACCCTGGCCTTAATCTTTGCATTTTTCTTCTCTCTGCATTCCTTGAGCCCGTGGTAATGGATGGGATAACCTGTCTGCATGAGAGTGGCTGCAGAGTGAGAGATGAGGCTTGTTGCAGAGCCTGGTGCTGATAGATCACCATCTGTGACCCCCAGCAGTCAGGGACAGGGGAGATTCATGTTTTAAAAAGAAGAGTTTGCTGTTAGTTGTTAGGCACAACAGATCAGACTTTGACTTCAGATTCACATGTTCCTCTGGGGATTTTTTTTTAATTTCTAGTGTCAGCACCCCTCTCATTGGTAACTCTAGTCTCTTGGACTTGCAGATTCCCACAGCCTGGACTCCAGTCGCTATTCCATAGTAGGAGCAGATCTCCGTTTCTCATCAGACCTGGAAGAAAAGCTAAAGAAACATAACCTGGACATACAGTAAGATTGGTTCTTTCTTTATTATTTTGACGAGGGCTTGTGGAAGCAAAGTCAGGCTCGGGCATACAGCATCTGCATCCAGTGCTCATTCTCCTATTTCCATGGTTACCTTTTCCTGAGCCCTCTGAGCAGGAGGAATTGTTCTGACACCTCCTGCAGCCTCTCTGAGCCCAGCAGGCTGGCAGTGCCACCACTGCTCGCTGCTTCCAAGGCTGCAGCAAGGTTATTCCTTGCATAGGCTCCTCTGCAAACTGCCTTTCCATCCTTCCTGGGAAGATCAAACATTACAGAACTATTTGCTTCTTGTTCTTCAGACGCCATGGGGAATGAAGTCTGGCTTTCTGGGAGGGTGCTTCTGGTGGTTGTTTGATCCTTTTGCAGAGTTAAAGCTCTTGTTGCTGGGCAGGCAGCTGAAATTCCTTCTCCTTTCCCTCCTCATCCCTTGCCCTAGAGGGCATGAATTCCCACAGCAGCCATTTTCTGCCTCAGAGCTCATGAGTTTTCTTTCTCTCCTTTGTAATTTAACTCTTTCAGAGATTTCTGAAGCAGTTACCCCTTTTTAAAATTTGGTTTCAATTTACTTACTAGAATCATAAGTGATTCAAAGGAAATCTCTGAACTAGAGATGCACCAAAATGTCATAAACTGCCTTTTTTAAGAGGGGTTTCATTTGCATTTGGTTTTACTGCTGTCTGATGGGCAGTGCCTGTATCAGTGGACACCTTCCTCCCCTCTTGTAATGGCTGTGTGCATCAAGGCATCTGGGAGCCTAGCTCCTGAAGTTAAGAAAAATTCTGTCAATTTATTCCAGAGTTTTATCTTTGTAATTATTTTCTATTGCCTCCACTGAAACCCCACATTTGTCCACAGACCTATTGGCAAAGTGATTGCCATGGAATCCTTTAAGAACTCAGCTGGGGAAGCTAATATCTGGGATTTTATTGTTCAAGCATTAGGCTTCTGGAGGGGGCAGGATTTAAGTTTGTTGAGTGGATGATGGACATACCTTTCAAATACAAACTATATAAATAGAGGCTATCTGGCTGGGTGGGAGAGAGCAGATGGGTAAGCAGAATGCATCAAATTGCCATTTAAGTCTTTACACTTCCATCTTCTGCAATCTTGCCTTGCTTGCCTACATTGCTGTGCCTCGTGGACTTTCTCCTACTTCTGGTGACTTTTCTCTTTCCTGTTCACTCTAGCAATTAAAAGGAAGCTTCATAATTCTGAGGAAAATTACTTGTGTAGATTTCTATTTTGGGTGTTTTTGGGAGGGGGATTGAGGGGGAAGAGGCAACATTGCATTTTATTAGATGACAATATGTGAAGCTTGTTTTGCAGATACTGAACAAATTTGCCTAATTAAAATTCTTCTTAGAACTTTTCTTAAAGAGGAAACTTTTTTTTTTTCAGTTTACATTTTATTCCTAATGTTCCTGATCTCTAAAAGGGTGTGGATTGGGTGTGTAGGGTGCAATGCTTCAGCTCAATGAATTTTAGGATGCACTTCCTGCTCTCACAGACTTGCTGTTCATAGTGTGGCTGATCTGGGGAGATGTTTCCCAGCACCTCTGTGTTGCAGTCCCCTGCTGTCTGCCAGAAACCCCAGTTCTAGCCAGCTGGGTGCAGTGATTTATCCATAACTGCCAAGTTCATAAGGAGAGTGGCTCTTCGGGAATTTGGGGGACATTAAATTATTTGCTCGCTAATAATTCTTTATAGATTTTTTTTTTCCCTTGTCCTTTTTCTAGAAACAGATCTCTTTTATTCTTTTATTTCAAAGTTTGCCAACAGTTCTGGTGGCAGAGTGTGTGCTGGTTTACATGACACCACAGCAATCTGCAGATCTCCTCCAGTGGGCGGCGAGCGCTTTTCCGGTGGCGATGTTTATAAATTATGAGCAGGTAAAACAAGAATGGCACTTTCAGACCTGCATTGTTGTCATAAAAATTGCTCTCAGAAGTGGGAGTTCTGCCTGTAAAATACGAGTGGGCCATGTCCCTTTGTGCAGACAGCAGCCCCTGCTGAATTTCTTCAGTCATGAGTTGTGTTCTGCGGATCTGTTTGCTCTCTGTGAAGAATACAGAGCTGCTCTGAAAGGCAATTGTTGGACTACACTGAGCCAAAAGAACTGAGGCCTGATCCCCATGTGGAGAAAACCATAGAATATTGGTTTAGATGAGACAGAGGGAAAAAGAAATTATGCTGAATGCTGGGTATGAGTGTATAGCATTACATAATTACCTCTCTGTGTTCTTTGACAAATCGGAGCAAAAATCACATCAGCGTGAACTCAGCTTCTCTGGATGGAAGTAAAATGCTGCCTCGGGGGAACTGGCTGGCTCCAGGAATTAGTAAAGGAGTCTTCCAAGCTGTAAACCACTGCTGGAGAGCAGAACCCAGTTGCTGACAGCCTGAAGCAGAGTCAGTTTGCAGTGGCCAGTGCAGTCCCTGCAGAGGCAGCAGCATTGCCACCATTAACCCAGTTTGTTAGCCTGAGGTAGCTGAGGAGTTTGTGGCAGTGGGGAGTGAGACCTGGTGTGTGTGTCAAACTTACTGTAATGTTATCCTGTACCTCTCACAAGAGACAGTGCAAGAGTTTAACCAAGTTACTGCTTTTCACTGCATTACATTTTTTTCGGAAGGGGGAACACTTTTGTCTCCTTCTCTACCTGAGGTGAATATGATGGACCGGTTTGGACAGATCATGATTGAGAACCTGCAGAGAAGACAGTGTAACCTGGCTGGAGTGGAAGTCTGCAGATCCTTAGACTCTCAGGTAAAAGGAGCACAGAGCTCTGGGTGTGTTTGATATGAAGCGTTAGTTAAATCCATCTGCAAGTTCTGCCTCTGTGTGTGCTCTGTGAGGCTCAGAGCAGTGAGCAGAGCAGGTGTGGGGTGGGCAGCTGGAGTGGTTCCCTGGTATCTGCCATGGTTGCTCGATATCACTCAGTTTCAGTAGTAGAAAAACTGCAGGTGAGAGCACAGCTCCATCCACCCCACTGTCCTCGCTGCACAGAGCTCAGCAGCAGATGCTCAGGAAAGAACATAAAAGCTCTTGAAAGAACAGCTTAAGCAGGTGGCCTACAAAATCCTTAGAGGGGGAAACTTTGCTGGTATTTTTCCTCAGGTCCTCTGAAAGCTGTGCTGTTTGTTTTACAGAGGGAACGATTGCTGCTAAATGGCTGGGAAACTGCACATGCCATTGACATGATGAAAGTGTACAGCTCTTTGCCCCAGGATGATGTCAAAAGGTATTACTGATAGGTTTCTTGTGGCCAAAAGTCATCCTCAGATGCCATTTCCAAGGCAGTTCATGTCAATAAGTAGTGTGGGATCCCCCAGCATGACAGAGAGGAGGCTGCTTGCAGGTAGTGGCCAGGCAGAATGTGTCTGAGCCTGAAGCTCTGCAGAGCCATAAGGATGATGCCTGGAGCAACACTGGTGATCAAGAGGGTTATTGCTGCCAGGAACAGACTCATGACAGAAATATGCAGATAAAAGATGCAGAAATGCTGTGTTGAGTTTTTACAGTACCTAAGAGGTTTCCTGTGAACTTCCAGCCTCCACCACACAAGATGGGTGGAGCAGAGTCCTAAAACACCCTCTGAACAGGCACACTTCTCCTGTCCCCAAGGGAGATGACATCCAGCTCTTTGCTCCTCTCTTGGAGGCCTCAGTAAGATCACTTACCCACTTGCTTTCCCACTACAAGTAGGTGGAAAATGGGCAGTCCTGTTCTCCCCTCCCCTCTGCCTTGGCAGTCTGTTTAATTTAGTGCTATGACCTATTGTAGGATGCAAGAGGTGTGGCCAGCAGTGTGCTCTGTCCCTCAGCAGATGGATCCATCTCCCATTCCTGACATGCTCATGAGCCAGATGGCTGGGGCTGCAGACAGAGCTGAGTACACAGGGGGTATAACACAGTGGCTGTTATAAGTCAGTAATCTGCATGGATATTATTAAATTCCTTTCATTGAAGTACAGCTAAAAAGGAAGAAAGTGTTTTTAATGAGTAACTTCTTAGGTATATAATATGGAGTGTGAGTTGCTGTGAGTCACTCTTTAACTATAGTTTGAATTAGCTGAACAAGTTCCCTCGGTCAAAATAAGTATTCACATATGGGGATTTCTCAAGCCATGGAACTGAACAGGTGAGACTGCAAATCATAGGCTGTTGAAATAGGAATGATGACTGAGTGATTGTGCCATATGGCACTTGTGGAGAGACATAGCTTGTACTTTTTTTGTAGCATTTTTTGCTACCTCAGATCTGTTCGACTCCTTCCTTTTGTTCCAAATGCCAAGAAATAGGTTATGTAAACTCTGTCCTTCAGTTTTAATGAGCTAAAGGATGCTTTCTATTTGTAAAAATCTCTGCAAAAGTGTTCTCCTGCAGCACTTGCACATCTGTGAGTGTATTTAGGAACTTTTGCCCCTCAGCCTCTGTTGATCCTCAATATCAGCCTTTCCAAATGTTTAGTGTGGAAAATAAACACTCTGCTATTCAAGTCATGTAGAGTGAGAGAGCAGAATGTGCCAGGTTAGACTTCTTAAGGCAAGCACAGCTTGGGAACTTGGTGGAAGACATTCAGAGATCTCACTGCAAGAATCCTAGGTAGGAACCATTTTAGGAAAAAGTCCTCAGATCTCACATGTACCATTTGGTTTGTGCTTATCATGAGCTCATGTGGGAGAGTTGTTAGAGCTGCACTGGTGTACCCATCACTCTTCCAAGGCATCATGTGGACTTGTTGTGATTGTCTGGAGAAAACACAACCTTCAACTCTTCCCTGTAATCCTTTGATGAAGAGAAATCTCCTTCCATTAGGCTGTACTGTTGTGTCTGCTTCAGTCCAACAAGACCAGATACATACAGTAAATTGGTTAGAAGAGAAATACTGGTATTTGTGAGAAGTTACACAGGGCAGTGCTGGAGCATGAAAGTCCAGTGATGAGAAGCTGAAAACATCTTGTGGCTCACTTGTTTCATATAATGACAAGAAAGGCAAGGAGTGGTGGTGGTGTCTTCTGTGTGGACAAATACCTGTCTTAATTCACTTGGAAAGTAATTGCCTTGTTGGCCAGAGTTTTCATTCCTAGGGCCTGAAGAAGAGATTATTAAAAACTGTGCTGAGACACCAGCTTGAATCCCAATTTTCCTTTTATTTCTACAGAATAGAAGGACTTGAATTCCTGGATGAAAAGGAGCTGTTTGAACAACTAATGCAGCACTACTGCATCTGCTGGGCTTCAAAGGACAGCAGTAACCTGGGTAATGTTCCCCAATATTTAGGAGGTGACCCTTCAAGTCCTCTCTGGCAGACTGGGATTGTACACAGCAGATACATTATGGGAGTATCCTGTAGCAGGAATGGGGTCTGCCTCCCTGTCATTGCTGGGGCTGTGAACACCTCCCAGGTGGTTGTTTCTCCACAGCCTTTTGAGGGTTTCTAAAGGCACCTGAATCACCCAACATGACCCCTGTCCAGTGCAGAGGAGTTGGAATTTTTACCCTGGAAGATAACCGTATGGGTTACTTTAAATAACTCTCTGCTTTATACTATCTGCTAATTGAAAGGTTTACAAATCCTATGCATGTAAAGTGCCATATGGGCACATGGTATATGAAATCACAGTGTCCTGACAACATAAAAATAAATTTGTATTACTTAACCCAGTCTTCTTCTGCATTGTCCCAATTTACATCCATCTGAGACTTAAGTTTTCCACCCTACTTTCTCCTGGGGGAAAAAAATTCCCTCTGAAAATGACTCTTTAGAATTTAACTTTTTGTTCCTGAAATTCTCTCTCTCCTAGAGAGGAATTTATTTGAAACAGAGAGACTTGATTTATGCTTGATGTAGCATTATGCATGTTGCTGCTATGTAAGAAATAACAAAATTGAAAGAATTTTTGGAGGGGTGAAGGGGGGATGCCCACAGCCATCATTTGTCCAAATTCAAAAGACAGCTCTGTTGCTGACAAAGTTCATCTCTACTTTTGCCTGAAATTGCAGGGGCTTCAGTCTCTAGAAAACTTCCCTGGCTGCCAGTTTATACCTTTTTTTCTTTCTTTTCCATTCTCTGCCCTTCCCTTGCTCCTGACAAAGCAGTATTCAGGAATAAATTTGACTTGCTCTTCCTTAGCAAATGTGAACTGATGGAATCTCTGCTGAAGTTGTGCATGTATCTGAGCCTGACTGAGCAGCAAAGCACCTGGTACAGCTGGTGGAGCTGGATCTTCCCTACTCTGTTGCTGCTGCTGTAACAGAAATGCTCACCTGGGGTCTTCTGACCTGAATCTTATGACTTCTGCAGTTTCAAGCTGCAGAAATGCACATTTTTTCCTTCGATTTCTTGTGCCTCAAAGGTGATGACTATTAAACAGAACTTATTTCTAGAGGAGCTAAGGCCAAAAACTTCACCTATTCATCGTGGCTGGAATTCCTGGGATCTCCAGCATTATTCTTTGCTGTGATTAGAGAAGTATTTAGGGCAATTTTGGGTACTGAGGTGAAAGAAGGCAGCATCTTGTATAAATCAAAGAAGTTAATCACATGGCTAATGCATGGATATGCCTTAATCTAAAGCATTTTTTCTTTATCCAGAGTGAATTTTCTGCCCTTGTTAATGGTACTTTTCCCATCTTTCTCTTTTTAAATTCATGGACAGACCTTTAGTTCATCAGCAGCTTCTGTGTTGTTCCTTCTGCCATTAATAACTTCAGTCCTCCTTCAGCTCGGCTTATTCAAATTAGTTGCTGCATCACAATCATAAAAGGGTTTTAGAAGTACAGATCAACCTGTTTCCTAGTTTCTTTTCCTCCCACTAAATCCTTTACATTTGAGTTTTAAAAAAAACAACCAAAAACCAAGAAGAGGAGTACCAAAGCCTCCCTCTGCCCTCTGACTGCCCTAAGAGCCGCGAAGCACAGGAGCGTAAGAACAAACACTTCTTTCTCCCCCCACCCCCCTTTCTTTTCAAACAGGTCTTGCAAACATCACGTTCTAGTGTACCTGCTGGAGGGGAGCCATGGGCCCTGCAGCCACAGGGACTGCCTTGCATGGGTGACAAGACCCAGAAGGGATGGGACTTTGCCTGTGCCACCTTCAGCGGCGTGAGCGGCGGCACTGCAGGAGGCAGTGGGGACTGCTGCTCTCTGATGGCCTCCCTGATGGCCTCTGGCCTCCCTGATGGCCTCTGGCCTCTCTGATGGCCTCTGGCCTCTTGGCTTTTGGTAATTTTAACAATTCCTTTTAGCCCCTTGTGAGCAATTGTTGCAAGGCAAGACTCACCTCCCACTCCCAGAGACGCGTCGTGACGGACTTCCCTGAGATGTCAGTAACTCCTGATGAAGAGCTTCCCTTCCTCAGTTTGAAACTGGAAGTAAAGTGTTCTTGGATTATGTGGTTTTCCTCTTTTGTCTTTTTGTGGATGTGTAAAATGTGCTTGTGACAGGAAGCTGGGAGAACAGTGGTGGGAGCTGCATTATTGGATGTCTGCAGAGCTGACCGTGAGGGCTCACTGCTGTTGGTTTTCATTCTGGTCAGGTTCAGTTTCTGTCAAGTGTCACCATGTTAGCTCTCTCCAGCCTTTACTGTTGCTACGAGGCTGACACTAGACTGGCTATGTTCTTGTAGGGGAAGGCTGAAAGAAGAAGGAGGGCTATGATCCTTTTGTTCAGTGATGTACAAGAAACTGGATAATGTTACAGTAGACTTTCTTTAACTGGGAAGGGCTTAGCTTGGCAGCTCAGCACTGGGATGTTGAAGGAAAGAGAGAAATCAATCTAAATCTGCACTGCTGCTGGTAGTATCTTGACACCAGTTTCTCATTCTTCTTTCTTCCCCCTTAAAAGAAACAAAATCCCAACAGCAACACGAGACCTTGCCCTGTTGTTTGAAATTGAACTTTGCAACCTTCCTATGAGAAAAATAATAAATGTTTAGTATTTATAGTTTGCCTGGTGTCTTACTCATTAGGAACTGCCTCTCTGCTTTACTGACTGTTTCTCATTGCTCACCAGAAGTGCCTCACTCAGTAGTTGTTTAAAGCAGTTACAAACACAAGCAACTGTTTTCCTATGTATGTGACTGCTATAGAGTAAAGAAGAGCTGGGACTGGAATTAATGGACATGGGCTTGGACTGGAGATGTAGGGGAGGGAGATATCAAGTTGAGATATCCAAACTGACTGAGATATCAGTTCCTAGGAGTGACAGTCAACATTTTGGAGGAACAGAAGCAGTAAGAAGAGGTGGCCTTGCTGTCACTGCCCTCCTCTCTCTCTGTCACTGGTTTTAGTCTCTGGTAGCTCCAGGCCATCTGCTGTGGGGTTTGTGCCAGGCTGATCTCTGCACAGCCAGGACACAGAAATATTTGGTTAGTGCTTTGGGAAGTGTTCCCAGGGCTCTCTGCCCCCCAGGGAGGGGGTGGACTCTGTGCAGTTATGAAGGGATCTCATGCCCTTTGCTTCCTAGATAACAATGTCATTGGTGTGCTTATGCCTCCAGCTTTTAGATGTTTGGGCTTTTCTGCACCCCCTTTCCCTTCAGACACGTGCCAGCTGCCCCTGCTGAGTGCTGACCCCTTCTCTCTGCAGATTCAGTGGACCAGAAGCCCAGGTCTTGTTTTTTGCTGTTCCATCCAAGTTCCTTCTGGAGCCCAGCAGCTGTAACCAGGGTCTGGGGGTTTCACTGAGGGGTTTCCCAGAGCCTGCTCTCTGGCTTGGGAACTGGACAGCCTGAGGAACCTTTCTGCTCCTTGGCAGCTCTTGCTGCTTTTGCTTTCTGCTTTCTTCACACTGCTGTTGCATAGAGTTTTTGAATATTTTTCATTCCCACTGTACAGTTGCTCTGTCTTACCCTCACGTGAACCCAAGGAGCCAAATTCAATAAGGAATTCAAGCTGTGAATCTGTCTTAATTAGAGCTCTGAGTCCTCTAAACTTACTGCCTGGCTAAACAGAGCATTGATGCCAGAGACCTGGAAGAAGATAAAAGGTATCATAGGGTTTCTCTGGAGTTCATCTCTGTAGCTGTGTGAAGAGTAGAAATTCAGCTGGCAGAAAGCCACAGGCTGCTGGAAGTTCACTGCTGAGTTCCCCTGCCATGGTTTCATGCTGCCCAGAAGCTTGGTTCTTGGTATCTAAGGCATGGGTACTCTGAAAATACACTTGGCCCTGATCTCTGACTTTGCTGGGTGATGTCTGGAGCTGTCTGATGACTCTAGAGAGCAGCATGAGCTCTTCACTCTTGGGCTGGGTTGTGGTTGGGTTTGGTTGAGGTTTTGTTTGGTTTTTTTCCTTTGTTGATGTTACACATTTGAGGAGAAATGAGACAAGGTTCTGAAAGGACTGCTGCAGTGTAGCTGGGTGTTCAGGTTGGGATTCTGAGCTGCTGCTTTTGCCCTGGTGCTCCCTTGTCCCCAGCCAGCCCTTTTCCCCAGAAGACTATTTTCCCAAGTCTAAATCCTGGTGTTTTATTTGGACACTGTCATCTCCAGACTCTTGGACTCCATCAGTACTGCCTCCTGGACCATGCTGGTGACATGAAGAAGTTGATTTTCTTGCTTTTCATGAGCATACAGCACACAAGGGCCTCCCACCCCCAGATGCTCTGACTCAGAGGAGAGCTTTGCTCCCATGGGGTGTGTGCTGTCTTGCAGACTCGTTTGCTAGATCAAAGAGATGAGGTTATGAAAGCAGGAACAGAGGTTGGGTGCCTCACTGGTACGTTTCCATTTTGAGGAAACAGTTCCTGCTCCCAGGATGGACAGCAAGTGAATGTTTTAACTTCTTCCACCTTCAGAGGGGACTTGGAGCAGGTGGGGAGTGTGGCTGAGCTGTGACCTGCTGGGGGACCAGCTGGTGCTGTGCCTGAGATCCTGTTTGCTTCAGGTGAACTGAGATAATGGAATTTGATGCTTTTATTTAGTCAGCTGTGTTGGTGTCCCTTGGGAGCAGGCCTGTGTCTGCTCTGTCCTCCCAGTGTGCATGAACCCCCTGCTAGAGGCATTTCCATCATCTGGAAATGAGCCACAGTAAACCTGCATCCCTGGAACTGTGCCTGGTGGTGATGCCATGCCACGGCCCTCCAGCCCCTGGCACTCAGGGCTCTCCTCCCTTCCAGCCTCATCACACGCCTCACTGGCCTGGAATCACTGAGGAGCTCTCAAAATTCTCATTTTCGGGTATAAAAGTTGCTTCCTAGGCTCGTATATTCAGATAGATGCAGTTTTCCCCCTTGTGGCTCATGGCTGAGACCAAGCTCTCAGTTCTGGAGACTCCCTGGTGTGGCACAGCCAAGGGGTCTGACTCTGCCTGCCCCACTCTGATGTTCTGCTCCTTCATCTCCCCCCACAAACAGCTCTGGTCTGGTTTGCTGCCATCAGCAGTGCCTGTGCTGGCTGCAGTGGGGGATGCTGTCTGCTCTGAAAAACCTCCTGAGGGGAATTGATGTGCAAAAGGGACCAGCAATAGCTGAGTCAAAGGTGCTTAAATATGGGGATGGGAGAAATGACAATGTGTAGAGGCACAAATCTGCTCCCAGCTGAGTTTGACAGGTTACCTGACAGTTGCTCTCTGTTAGTAAGAATCAGGGATTAGAAACAAAACAAAAAGGCACCAACCAAGTGGAAGCCCTGTAACCCCCCCTGCACTGCAGGAGTGTTCCTGTGCAGTCACTGATGCTGCTCAGGGGCAGCCAGAGGAGCCTGCTGAGTCCTCTCCAATAAAACGAATGAATCAGTACTAGCATAAAAGCCTCATCTCTACCATCAGCTTAATTTTTGGCAAGATTCCCTTTTAAAGAATGTTCCTTGAGCCTCTTGTAACCTATCTTTGTAAGTGGGAGCCACGCTGAGGTCCTACCTGCTTTGGAACAAGCAAATTTGTTCCCTTTGAACTGTTCAACATCTCAGATGCCACCACTGAGCTCTTGCATTTGTCACATAAACAGACTCAGAATGCAGCTCCCCACAGGAGATGGTCCAGGCAGTCTCTCTCCTCTTCTTCTTTGTTATATTTTAATCCTCTCTGTTTGGAAATGATGTCTGTGCTAGTATGAGGCAGATATTGGTGGGATTTCTGCTCATCAATTTCTATTTTAGGCACCTGTGTAAGTTGCTCATCTGGAGGAAGTGCTGAAGCAGGCAGCACGGGAGCAGGGCTGGTGCTGTGGGATGAAGGGCACGGGGCTGCCCTCTTCCATCTTCCTCCAGCCTCATGAGCCTCGTGCTCAGCTCCCTGGTCCAGCTGGGAGAAGGGAAGTCAGTCCTGCAATGTCTTCCTCCAAGACTCTCTGCTGGGTGCCTTGCCAGCAGTGCTGGAGAAAGTAGGTCAGCTTGTGCTTCGGGGTTACCAGGGGATCAAAGGAATTTGTGGTACCTCAGGAGCTGGGGGGGAGGATGGGTGTGGGCAGTCTGGCCCTCATGATTACTCTAACTAAGATAAACACATCATTCAGTTCTCTCCAGGGAATATTTGGGTTTGGAGAGTGCCTGGTGCTGCTGAAGCAATGCTCCTGCTGGAGAGCCACCAGCTGAAAAGGACTGAGAAATGTTTCCTCGCCAGGGGAGGTGGCCTTTGCCTTCTGCTGCTGCTTGCTGTGCTTTGGGGGACTCTGCTTGTCAGCACTGGGAGCTGCACAGTGAATTTCTGCCTTGCTTTCCTGCTCCCCCCCCCCAGGTATTGCTTCTGACAGAATCCGTCCCTGCAGACGGTTTGTTGAAAGGAGAAGAAGCTCATCTGAGCTGGAGTGGGCTGTGAGTTGGGCATCAGCTGCACTGCCCAGCCAGCCAGCTCCAGCCCAGGAGCTCCATCACCCCCTCTGCAACCCTCTGCCCCTCTGGCAGCATCCCTGGTGCCTGCAGGGCTCTGCCTGGCCCTGCCTGCAGGTGTCTGCACTGGAGTCACTGTCACAGACAGTTCCTGGCACTGTCTGAAGGGGCTGAGAGCCAGACCTGGCTGGAACCACCTCCAGATAAGGGCACTTCACTGTCATCTTTGCCACTGGGACATCTCACCTTGGCCCTGAGCTCATCTCTGCTCTCTCTCTCATAATCATGCCTGTGTCATTTCATTGAAGATCACTTGAACCAGTTTCCCCTTTCCTACTGAGTCTGGTTTCAGTCTCTGTAAATGTAGAAGCAGCAGGAGGTGTGAGGGCATCAATAGGAGAAGTTCTCCAGTAAAGTCTCCTCCAGTGAGGAGCCCGTGATGTTCCTCACACTGCTGCGAATGGGCTGGGGGGCACCTGAAAAGCTGCATCTGCCCCTGTCCTGCTCTGTCTGAGCTGCAGGGTGGCTGGTTGGGCTGTCCCCCTCCCCAGCCAGGAGAAGGTGGGTGACCCAGGAGCTCCAGCAAGGCTGGCTGTGACCTGAGGTGGGGTTCTGGAAGGAGCCTGGGGGCAGCCTTGGGGTCTGGGGGGGGATGAAGGTGCTGCTGAAGGTCCTGCTCCCAGGGCAGGCAGAGGAGCCGTGTCTGGACAGTCCTTGCTGTTCCTGAAGCAGGATGCTGTTAATCCCCTGTGCCTGTGGCTGTGAAGCCTTTGCTCCAGGAGGATGCTGAGTCCCGTTGCCATGGCAAACCGAGGGAGTCTGACCACGTGGCCCTTGCCTGCTTTGAGATGCCTGTCACAAATTGTTCCTGACAGGTACAAGAAAATCCTCCTATCTGCTCCCTGCTTAGTTCTGGACACGGAGCGAAGCTTCAGCCACAGTTTAGATGATTACACTTTGCTGTGCCTCTTTTCCATCCACTTTACCCATGCTTGAACATTGCCTGCTCACTCTTAAAAGATGGATCAAAGGAGTCCCTTTCTAGAAAATTAAATCATTTCAGTCCTTACAGGGATTATCCAGCTCTGGGAACTGGGTGGGAAGCAGCTGTCAGCTTTGCACGTAGCATTTCCCCCTTCTCTGCACAGTTACCAGTTCCTTATTTCCTTCTGGCAGGATTTTTCAGGTCTCTGTGGTGCTGGGGCAGAGGGAGATGTGGTTACTGAGGAGGGAGATGCTCTGGGAGGTGCAGGCAGCCCGGTGTTTGGTGTCTGCAGTTTGTTCACATGTGCTGGGTCTGGCCGGCCCTGCCTTGGGAGCTCGGTGGATTTCCATGTTAAATCCCAGAATTAAGGTCTAAGCGTGGCTTCATCCTCCTGCTTATTTTCCCTTCTCAAAAACCAGTCATCTGTCTTTGCAGAACTGACTCAAAGCTGTCCCTGCTTTCCGACAGGCAGCGTGAAGTCTGGGCTGAGCCCTTGGAAATTTCCACCTGCACTCCAGCTTCCCAGTAGCAAGCTGGAGTAAAACTATTGTGCAATCCAGGGGCTGGACCTGGGCAGAGGTCAGCTAGCCTGGGGTTCTGCTACGAGCTGCAAATAATGCTGCAAGTTCTCATTCAGTACCAGTTGTGAAATCATTAAGATTACTGCTCTCCAAGGTAAATACTGTAAAGATAAGGCAGTGTCAAACGAATTGACTTTGCCTTTTTATTGCTTTCTGAAAGAGCTGACCAGGGATGCTGGCTGTGCTGGGGTCTTTCCATTGTGTAGCACCAGAATACTTTGTTGTTAACTATTTTTTTTTTTTATAGACATCCAGTCAGAAGTCTGTCCTATAAAATGTCTGGGCTCTGGTCCAGCAGGGATCCCATGTACGTGTGTCCTGCACTTAAGCACTGTCAGATGTTAATGGCACTTGAGCATGTTCTTAAGTGTCTGCTGAGTGCTTTCCTGAGGTTGGGTGTGATGGTTTGTCTAGCAAAGCAAACAAAAAGTTGCCGATCTGCCTGGCAAGGCAGGGAGAGACAGAAGGAAAGGGAGGTGGATGAAGCAGAGATGTTCTGACTTCTCTGGCCAGGCAGATGGACATGGGAAATATGCTCCCCAGTTCCTAAAACGGGTTCTTCCAAGCTGTTGCTTGTTTGGTACCACCGTTTCCTCTACTAATTGACACAGTTGCTGTTGCCACTTATTTAACAAATTGGTGCAAGCACAAACAAGGACAAAAATAAGTGTCTGCTAATAGGAACAGATTTATCTGTTCTCATCCCCACGCCTTTTCCCACGAGCAGGGTTTCTGTTGTGCTTACTGAGCAAACCTTAGTGCCAAGTGTTTAATGGTACTGGTGAGGGGCAGAGGCTGCTGAGAGCAGGGCTCTGGGCTTGGCACATTTGTGGCATCTCCACACAAAAGCAGATGCTGGAGCCATCTCTTCCCAGAGTGACGGGAATGTTGGCTCCAGAGGTGGCTTCAGCTGGGTCTGTAGCAATCCCTCAGTACTGTGATGGAAAACACATTATGCTGAGAGCTGGAAGTGCAGGAAGGTCACAGTTCAGAGTAAAGAGAAGGGAAATCCAGCAGAACTTCTGCCAGTTCCTGGTGATAAATATAGAAGGTGGCTATTGCTGCTGTAAAGCTTTGTTGGAGTGTCTGGGCAGCCCTGGGTGTGCTGAGGTGATGCTCTGCCCTTCCAGCCTTGCTGGACCCCTCGGGCTGGAGCTCCTTGCTCTGCCCGTGGTCCTCTGGCTGGTCCCAGGACTTTCTGACCAAGCTGAACAACCCCATGTCCCTTTGTCACACACAGTCCCCTGGCTCTTCTCAGTGTAGCACAGCTGTAAACTTTGGGTCATTCCTCTGAGGCTTGTTTGGATTTTGCCCACCTGCCCCCTGACACTGCCAGGTCTGGTTCTGTGCCAGGAGGATCTGTGGGTCACTCAGCCTGGGTTGTCCATCAGGAGGTTCAGGTGGGATTTACACACTCGGGTGCTTTAGGAGAGCACTGACAGTGCTGAAATAGCCAGCCTTATTTTACTGGTTTGGTTTTGTGGTTCAGGTTAGCTTGAATGACATACAGGGAGTGTCACTGTCCCCTGGAAGCATCCTACAGCAGGGCAGGGGCTAGGGAAGAGCAGCATCCCCAGGACTGCAGGAGGGACAGCAAGGAACAGCCAGATGCACTCTTCAGCTCATGGCACAGCTGCTGGGGTCCTTCAAAAAAAAGGTGTTTTTGCCTCTCCCTGATTTTCCTAAACACATCACTTGGTGTTTTGCACAGTGCTGGAATTTCCCAAGCTGGTTTCCTCCAGATATTTTTTTCCCCAATCCCATGTGGCAGCCCTGGGATGCCCAGGCAGCTCACAGCTGCTTGGCTGGAGCTCCTACCCCAGGGGAAATGCATTCCCTAAGGATCACACCTCGGGTTTGCTGTTCCTCTCCTGTGCTTAGTAATAATTAATTCCTTTGTTGCCTGAGTGTGGAGCATTTCCTCCAGGAGGCTCAGGCAAACATCCCTGCTCCCAGAACCATCGTGGTAAATGGTTAAAAGCCAAGGACACGGAGTTAATCTTCAGGTTGGGGTTGTGACCTTGCAGTGCTTCAAAGCCATCCCTCCTCTGGGAGACATCTGCAGGAGCCAGGAACCAGGAGCCAGGAGCCAGGAGCCAGGACATCAGCCCCTGCCCTGGGGATGTGGCAGCAGGGCCTGGCCCAGGAGCAGCAGAGCCCTGGGGATGAGGGGCAGGATGCCAGCAGGGCTCGTGCAGAGCTGCTGGAGAGAAGTGCCAGGTGAAATCTGGAGATGTGTTCATAGATGATGAGAAATGCCCCGGAGAATAAATGGAATCTGGATTCCTTTTTGCCTGAGTCAAAATCCCTCCAGGTCGGACCCTGTCTGGTTGTGCTGGGAGATGGGGTGGCAGAGGAATCTGATGTTCCTCTTGGAAATCTGGGGGAGGTGATGGTGCTCTGCGGGCTGAGGAGACTGGATCAGGGATTTTCCTGCTCCATGGGTCCATGCAGGGGCTAAAAGAGGAGCCCCAGGTTCCAGCCAACCCCCCGACTCGGACTCCATATGCCAGGGATTTCTGTAACCTCCTGCCAAGACCTTTTGGACCTTTTTTCTGTAGGAAACAAGCTCTCAGGAGGAGAAATGAGTTGACAGAGGCTCACGTAGAGGTGCCTGAACTGGGATTCCCTTCTAGCTCTGGTCTGACCCTTGTCTGTTGTGTGGCCAGCAACAGCCCTCTGGGGCAGGCAAGTGGAAATTTCCTTCCCATCCCCAGTGTCTTGTGAAAACATCATAAAACATCCATGGTGTTCTTTACCCTTGCTTACGAGAGGGAAAAAAAAATACCTATAAACCTCAGTCCTGAGTTCCCCACCACAAACAGGGACCTCGGGGGGTGATTGCTCAAGGGGTTTGTACCCCCAGGGCCATTTCTGCTCATCACTGCCTGGGCAGAGCAGCCATGCCCAGTGTCCCCTCTTGCCTGGGCCTGAGGACCATGAACTGGGTTAGGTTGGAAGGGACCCCAAAGATCATCCTGTTCCACCCCTGCCATCCTCAGGGGCAGCTCCCTCTGGCCCAGGTTGCTTCAAGCCCCATCCATCCTGGTCCTGGGCACCTCCAGGGATGTCAGCAAAAATTTCTCTGGCTTGCCAGGCAGTGATCCCTTCGAGGGTGTGTGGGGAGGGGGGTGTGAGGAGGTTCAGGGTTTGGTGCTGGATCACCTGCCAGCAGATCCCCAGGCACCTCTGCCAGAAATCTTCCATTTGAGAGCAGTGCCAGGGGCATGGGGACACGAGCTGAAGGTTGGAGGAACCTGGCTGGGATGTGGAAGCTGTTTCCCAGGACACTGCTGGCTCTCTGTGTGGTGGCCCCGGGGTCCTGCGGCCACCTGCTCCCTCTTGGCATCAGGAGCAGGGAAAAGCTGCTGGGAGAAGGGGACCAGCTGGGCTTGGGGCAGGTGCCAGAGCTCCAGGTAGCTCCATGAAGGGAATCACCTCCCCAGGGTTGGCAGAAAACCCTCAAACAGGGGGAAAAAAAAAAAAAGAACAACCCACAAAGCCTTGAACCAGGGAGCAGCAGTGATAAAGAGATTTTATATTCCTGGGGCTGGCCTATCAACTTTTATTGCTCCCTTTTTTTTTTTTTTTTTAAGCAATGCAAATCCCATCCATTTTTTAGAGCCTCCCATCCACTGCCTCTTCTTCCCAGTCAAGAAGAGCCTCCCAGCCCTCCAGTGGGACAAGCAGGGTGCTCCTCAGGGTCCTCATCCCTGCCCCAGGATCCCTTGGAGACCTCAGCCTGCATCTCCATCCCCCTCTGCTCCACAGCATCTCCCCCATCGTGCCCACGGGTCCAGCTGCCACCAGGGCTCTGCCTGCTTTGTCCCCACTGTGCTCATGGCCACTGCTGAGCGTGGTGTCCCCTTTGGGAAGGAGGCAAGGATGGAGATGGAGCCCAAGCCCAGGCCCTTGCAGCCTCACTGGTACGAGAGCCACCTCCAGCCCTGCCTGGCAGAGCTGCTGGGCACTCTGCTCTTCATCTTCCTGGGCTGCCTCTCAGTGCTGGAGGATGAGGAGGGCACAGGGAGGCTGCATCCTGCCCTGGTGCACGGGCTGGCCCTGGCATCCACCAGCACCATCGCTGCAGACATCAGGTAAGGGGGAACCCGGGGCTGGGCAGGGTGCCCCCCACCACCTCAGCACCCCTGGGGTGCTCCCCTCTCCCCACCCACTGGAGCAGCTTTCCTGCCCAGGTGTTGGTGGCCTCACAGTTAATTCATGGCTGCTTGGGTGGTGGTTGTCCCCAAGGCCCTGGGTTTGGGGGAGTTTGCCTGGCTTTTGATTGCAGCCTTTTGTTTTCAGTCCTTTTTAATAGAAACAATCTTTAAGGTCCCTTCCAACCCTGGCCATTCTATGAAAAATGGTCAAGGCTGAAGCAGAAGCACTGCTCTGGGAAGCCAAGGCATTTCCTTCTAAAAGGATGTCAGAATGAAATATTGGGACCTGGGTGTGCTACTCCCTCAGGTATTTGCAGGTGAAAAATTTGGATTCCATTTACAAATGGTTTCAATTCCTCAAAAGCAACATTTAGACAAACCTCCTCATTGGAAATAGTGTTGTTTGACTCCAAGCTATAGATTTATCTTGGAGGATCAAGCTGAAACAGCCCCTGGGGAGCTTCATCCCCTTCTCTCTGATAGCTGGGACAGAACTCCCCCCCCCAGCTGGGAACAGCATCTCTGGTGGGTTGGGTGTGAGCCCCGGGGCCCAGAGCCAAGGGACTGATCAATTGTCAGTGCCCAGTGTGGGGGATAAGGGGTGAGGTTGGTGCAGTCAGGATTGGGGTGCAGGTGAGCTGAACCCCACTGCTCCCCGAGACCCCAGCACAGCAAAGCCACTGGAGCAGCTCTGGGGGGGCTACAGATGTATCTGGAGGGTCCTGGGGCTCCCCTGTGAGCTCTGAAGCCAGGAGGAGCCAGTCTGGGGTCCTGCACAGGGTGATGTTTCAGCCTAAATCAGGTTTCAGAGCTCCATGTCTGGCTGGGGCTGCTCCAGGGGGTTATCTGCAGCTCCTGAGCTCCTGCCCTTCCCGGAGACATTTGCAGCCCCAGCCCCAGCCAGCCAAGATGTTTTCTACACTAAACACCACAATTTCTTGCTCTGGTATGATGGGTCTTTAATTACAGCTGGAGAAGAAGATGTAATTATAGTTCCTAGACACTCTGACTCATCGCCCTCACCAGCAATTATTATTAGGGCTGATTGGTTATGAAACTTGTTCATTAAGGCATCTCCCGCGGTAATCTGTTTTAATTAGAAGGTATCTGAGTTTATCTTGCACGTGGTCTTCAAGATTATTGATTTAGGTCTGGGAATAAGGTGAGCACCAGGGTGGGGATGTGGGGGGACCTGGGTGCCCGTGCTTTGGCACTGAGCAGAGGGAGGCAAAGCCCAGCAGAACCCAGCAGAACCCAGTACAGCCCAGTACAGCCCAGCAGAGCCCAGCAGAACCCAGCAGAGCCCAGTACAGCCCAGTACAGCCCAGCAGAGCCCAGCAGCATGGGGGTGGCTCCAGCCCAGGCTCTGCTCAGGGCAGGACACTCAGCCCCTGCACACACCGAGGTTTCCCCCACGGCTTCCCCCAGGCTGGGCTCCAGCTTTGCCAGCGCCTCTCCTCCTGCCTGCCACAAGGATGTGACAGGGAATGACTTTCCTCCCGCGGCTTTTGCTCCCTGGAGCAGCTGCTCCAGAGAGTGCCGGTGGCTGGGCTGGGCTGCTGCCACCTGCAAAACCCTTTCTTGGGGGGACAGGGTGGTTATAACCCCCCACAGCAGCTCCTGGGGAAAGGCTGAGGGGCACTCCCCAACATTTGTGTCTCCAGCCCCCGGTAGTGCAGTCGTGAACCCCCCCTGGGGCTGAACCCCCCGCTGATGCTCCTCTCCCCCTTGCAGTGGAGCCCATTTCAACCCCGCCGTGTCCTTGGCCGTGTGGCTGCTGGGAGGGATGAACATCACCATGCTCATTCCTTACTGGGGCTCCCAGCTCTGCGGGGGGATGATAGGAGCCGGCCTGGTAAAGGTAGGAACACCCGGGGAGTCTCTTTACCCAGGGAGAGTGCCGGGGTGCAGGGGGTCCCCGTGCTCTGCCAGCCCCAACCTCCTGCCCAGCCCCGGGGGCTCCAGGAGCAGCGTGTGAGGGGAGGGTGAAGGGCACGGGGTGATTGATTGATCCATCGATTGATTGATTAATTAAAAGTGGTGATTTCTCAGGGGGTGACACAGCTCAGAAGCTGTTCTGTGGGTGTGGGGCTTCTCCCTTCCCTCCTCCCAGCTCTTCCCTGGGCTGGCTGCAGGGCTGGGACACCCGGCAGTGTTTTCTCGCAGTTCTGCACTGCCAGGTCACCTGGTGTCGGTGCTGCCAGCACCCAAGCAGCCCACCCCCAGCAGCAGGGTGCTCTGCAGCCGGGCTGGGTGAGGCTCATCCCCCAGGAGAGCCCGGGCTGGCTCACTGACTCAGGGGATGCTCAGAGCCCTGGCTAAGGAGTTCAGGTTTGCCAGGCACTCAGGGCTGGCTGTCAGGAGGAAAGCGATGAGATTAGCTCCTCTTTAACCCGAGCCCTGCCCGCCCACGCCGTCCTGACAGGGAGCACATATGCCCCTTAAAGCCCACAATATGGAGCCTGGAGGGCACCAAACGGGGCTTCCCCTGCGCAGGCGGTGGTGCCGAGAGAGCGGTACCTCAGCACCAAGGGAGGAGCCCCCGGCAGCATCGCGGGTGATGGGCAGATCCCCGGAGCCCTGGTGGGGGAGGTGGTCATGACCACCACCCTGCTCCTGGTGGTCTGCATGGGGGGTGTCAACGGCAGGACCAGGACCCCACTGGTGCCCCTGCACATCGGCTTCGTGGTCACAGCTGCCATCCTGGCAGGGTGAGATCGTGGGACATCCCCTGGGGGAGCCCCTGCATGGGGTGGGGTGGGATGGGATGGGGTGGGGTGGGATAAAGTGGGAAGGAGTGGAGTGGAGTGGAGTGGAGTGGNCCACCCGTGTCTTTGCGTGGGGTGAAGCCAGGCTGGGGCTGGGGCTGGGTTTCAGGGCCACGCTTTGCAATGGCAAAACCACTGACCCTGAGTTTCTTTTTCCCCTCCCCACAGGCTCCTGCTGGGTGACCGGACCACCCGCCTGTTCCTGAAGTGATGCTGGTGTGGGGCTATGTGCGTGCTCAGCACCACCCGTGTGAAACCCCCGGATCCTTCCCCTCACCACCCCACCCCCCTCTGCCTCTCCTGGGCATCCTGTGCTCAGGTTCTGCTCCCCCGGGGCTGCGGGGAGGAGGGGAGCAGCCCTGTGCCAGAGGCAACCCCCTCCAGCCCCTTCCCCAGGGCTCTGCCAGCCCCCCACCAGCACCAGCATTGGTTGCTTGGTGCCAATGTCCATCCCGAACCTGAGGCAGATCCCTGAGCCCTGGCACATCCCCCCCCACCCTCTGGAGCTCCCGGTGTTTCTCTTCCATTCCAGCAGCTGTGCTCTCCCTCCTCAGCACCCACCCAGCCCCTGCCCCTCTCCAGCCTGGCAGGGGGTTCCCCGCTTGTGCCATGGGTCAGCTCCTGACCCTCCTGCAAGCCCAGGGTGATGCTGAGCAGCTCTCGACTGTCACACAGGAGGGTGACAGGGGAGGGGGGCTTTGGTGGCAGTTCCATTCCTGGCCTCTCTCAGCATCAGGGAGGGCTGTCCCTGGCAGGCAGTGAGTGCTGGGGGGCATAGGGAGGGGGCTGCCTTGGCAGAGGGACCTGTGGCAGAAGGAGAGTGCTGGAGCTGTCTGGGCAGGAGCAGAGAAGCCAGAGCTCAGCCTGGCACTGTCCCCTCCGGCAGCTCTGCCCTGGCTTGGGGGTGAGGGGAGTCACAGGAACCCATCCCCACAGCCCCGAGGGCTTGCTGGGTGGCAAATGGGCACACGAGTGTCTTTGCAAGTAATCCCAGCCCCAGCAGGAACACCTCCAGCCACCTGGGCTGAGTCACTCCTCATTTTGCAGTTTTTTTAGCTTGGGAAATGTCTGGTGCCCTCGCAGCCTGACATGTGTGGTTCCCATGTGCCCTGGTCTGACCCTGGGGAAGGGGCTGGGGGAGCTGTGCCCCCCTCACAGAGTTTCCCACCCAGTCCCACCAGTCTGGACAAGAAGGGATGGGGCTGGGAACGCTGGAGGTGGGAGCATCCTCCTCCTCCCCAGACCGGTGCCAGGGATGCCCGCGGGTCTGGGGAAACCCCTGGGTAAAGCAAACGCTTCCCCCCCTCCTCCTGGCTGCTCCACGTGGAGGTAGGGAAGCTGTTCCTGTGGCAGGGAGGACGTTCCCGGCTTCCCGCTGTCCCCGCGGGGCTGGCAGAGCCCTTCACAATGTCACCTCGCTATTTTCGGCTTTTTTGTGTTTTTTTTTCTCTTTCCCAGCCCGGGAGGTGACCCACACAGGCAGGCACAAAGATGCAGTCTCGTTCAGAGGAGGCCAAGGCCTTGGAGCTGCTTGAAGGGAGGAAATGTCAGAATTTTTAAAGTCCCCGGGGCTGGGCAGGGGGATGCGGGACCCCGGGGTGGGCAGGGGGATGCGGGACCCCGGGGCTGGGCAGGGGNCCCCCCCGCCCCCCCGCGAAAGAGACAAATTACATGAAGATGTCACCAGGACGGTTGTCATGGCAACGCCACAAAGAAAGGAAAGGGGAAAAAAAAAAAAAAGCCAAACCAAACACTGAGCAAAGTCGCTGCTTCCTTCTTAGAGGGACCCCGGGAGCGGGTGCTGGTGGGAGCCGGGGGCAGCCCCCCGGGGGTGCGGGATCCCCACCTCCCCCTTTCCAGAGGGGAACCGCAGGGAACACGGTGGTGGCTGCAGCTGCCCCTGTGCCCGGGTCCCCCCTGCTCGGCGGTTCCAAGGTGCAGAGCGGTTCCGGTTCCGAAGGTGCAGAGGAGGGGCCGGGATGCCGCACGGTCCCCGGGGGCGGGCGATGGAGCCAGAGGGGGGGAGGCCCATGCCCAGCCTCAGGTGCTCCCCTGGTTTGCTGTTGAGGGGTTCAGCCCATGTGTTCATGTTGGTCAGGGTGACTTATAAAGCGTCTGTAACACTGCCTTGTTTTTCCATGAGTATTATTAAAGAGCTTAATTTATGCTAATTAAATACCAATTAACTTCCAAGCACTTAACATGCTTTAGGGACATAAAATACATCTCATTTCCACTCGATTAGCTTTGCATCAGGCCTGGCCATGTCTCTGCTCCATGTTGGTATCGGGACATGGACCTGCTGCAGGGCTGGGATACTGCCTGGCATTTTGTCATCTCAGAATCACAGGCTGGAAAAAACCTCTGAGATCATCAAGTTAACTGTCCTCTCTACAACAGGTAATTGTCAGACAGGGCCTGTGTCTTTTATTTCCCTTCTCTGCTCCTCTGAATGTGAACCAGAGTCGTGTTTTGGTTCCCAAAATTGTGGAGAAGTCAGAGCAGCAGATTACCAGTAGGTATTCATCAAATGCTTTGGGTTGGAAGGGACCTTAAAGCTCATCCAGTGCCACGGGCAGGGACCCCTCCCACCAGCCCAGGGTGCTCCAAGCCCCATCCAACCTCCAGCACTGCCAGGTTGGGGCAGTTCCCACCCCCCACTTCTGCTTCTCCTCATTAACTCATCTTTAATTCCTTCTCTCTGTCATGTGCAGCCCACTCGGGCTCCCCAGAGAGGAGCCAGCACAGATCTGCTCCCCTGGGGAGGGGGTTGGGGATGGGGGGAGGCCTGGGACCCTCAGCCTCACTCCCCCTTGGCTGCTGGGGGGCCCAAGATGCTCCTGGCAGCTGTGGGGGCTTCACCTCCTTACTGCACACCCAGCCACATCCAGCTCCCCCAGCACCAAAGTGTTCCTTTCCCCAGCACACTCGAGATGGAAGGATTTACATTTTAAAGGGTTTTTAATGGATTGGGATAGAACTTTCTTTCCAAGTATTCTTTTGTGTGTGTGTGTGTGTTACCACAGCCACACACATGACCATGTGCCCCATGTGTGTCCCTGTCCTCATCCTCCTCCAAAGCCAGTCACGATGGAGGTGGCTGCTGCTGACCCAGGGCTGTGGCATGTCCTGACCTTGGGACATCATCCCCTCACTGGGACACAGGCCCATGCTCTTGAAAGGGGCAAAAAACACCTCCTGGGGGTTTTGGGACAGGGGCAACTGCCACCCCTCTGCTGCAGGACCACCACCAGCCTTTGGGCAGGTGCCTTGATCCCCCTAGCCAGGCAGGGAGTGGGCAGGACCTCCCCAACCTGGGGACAAAGGTGACAAAGGGGTCCCTGCCCCAGCGCAACCTCCTCCCCTCCGGCCCCATGTGGTTCCACTGTCCCCAGAGGGGAGATTTTGCCCATAGTGGCCCATCCCAGTGCTGCCAACAAGACCCCAAGGAGCTGGCTTTGCTCAGAAACGAGAGCTCTGTGCTGGGTTCCTCAGGTTTTGGAGGACTCAGGGGGGTGGAGGTGCTTTGGCTGCTCACCACCAGCTGTGCTGACATGGAAGTGGGAGAGAGAAGGAGCTGCAGGCCAGGCTGGAGCAGAGGATGGGTGGAAGGGGAATGCTAATCGGGTTCTGTGCTGGCAGCAGCCAGAATGCTGCACAATAAATAGCCATTTTAATTACCACACAATATTTACAAGATTGCTTCCTCATTTGGGAAATTAAAACAAATGCTCCATCGAAATTATCAACATTGTGCTGAGAAGCACAGGGCTGATAAAGAAATACACTGGCTGCTAATGAAGGAGTAATTGGCACCTTGGTGGTGGTGGGGCTTCCTCTGCTTCTCTGCAGCCATGGGGGAAGGGACAGGGACAGGGAAGGCTGTCCCCAGCCTCACAGCACCCAGGTGAGGTGGGGCAGTGGTCCCTGCGTGGGGGTCCCACCCAAACCACCCAGGCCTGCGTGGCAGGGGGGGTACCACGGGTCTCCAGCAGTTCATCCCTTGCCAAAGGAGGACATGAGGAGGTTGGGCAGAAGATGCTGAGCTGCAAAACCTGAGGGTGCTGAGCCCCTGGCCCAGGTGGGAAGCTGTGGCTGCCCCATCCCTGGCAGTGGGGAAGCTCAGGCTGGCTGGGGCCGGTGGGAGGGGTCCCTTTTGCCCCCAGCCAGGGGCTGCCCCAGCTCTGCTGGCTTTGCTGCCCGTCCCCTGCTTCACTTCCCAAGCCCGGAGCTCAGCCGGTGACGGGGAACCCCGGGCCTCGGTTTTGGGAAAAGATGGAGACTTGGAGAAAACCTCTCAAAGAGCAGGGAGGGAGGGAGGGGGCTGACCCCGCGTTTTGGTGTCTGGGTGTGTGCGGTGGCTGACGCCGTGCCGGTAGCAGCCTCCGTGCTGCGGGGCCGGGAGGGTCCCGGGAGCCCCCGTTCCCTGGGGCCATCCCGTAGAGCCCCCCCGGGCTGCCCCCTGCACCGGTGAACATGGGCTCTGGGTACCCCCCCCTTCCCTATTGCCCTGCCCCTCGCATTTCCTCAGCTCATTTCCCCTCTTCTTCCTCTTTATGTTTTTATTTTTATTTTTTAAAAAAATCTGCAACGCTCCCGTTGCCATGGGAACGGCGGCAGCCCCAGGCGGGCGGAGCTGCCGAGAGAGTCCGCGGGTGCCCGGGGTGCTCCGGACACGTCTGGGGGAGGGGGGGGTCCCCGGAGGGGGATCCCGAGATGGGGGAATCCCGGGAGGGATGTCCCACGGGTGGGAGATCCAATGGGTGGGGGGAGCACAGCCCTTCCTCAGGGTCCCCGCCATCGGAGGAGGATTATTTTCACCTGAAAACACTTCAGGAGGTCCCGGCTGGGTGCAGGGGGTGGGGATGGGCACGGCCTGGCACCCACGGGTAGAAATGAGTTTAAAATCCCCCTGAGGAGAGGGGCTTGTGCCCCCCGGGGCTGCTGCTGGCAGGGCGGGGGGTGCCGGCAGGAGCTGCGGTGGGTCGGGAAAAGCCAAAAAAACCCCCAATTTACAGCTTCCTCCAGATGGCAACCAGTACGATCTGGCTAACACAGATGAGCAAGCGTGAGGGAGGGATAAATAAACGGCTCCTGGACTAAAACGCCATTCTGAGACTGGCAGCAGAGAAATCCCACCCGGCCAAGGCTGAGCTCCCTCCGTGCTCTGCTGGGGCAGGACCCTGGCACCCAGGGGGACACCGTGGCAGCCTGGCACCCACATCCCTCCAGCCCACGCCAGGAGATGCCCTTGGGAACCCAAGGCAGCTGAAGAGATGCTCTCCAGCACCCAGAACCCAGCCGTTTAGTCAGAGAGGAGTGAAAGAAAGCCACATGCAAATGTTTTCCATTCAAAATTTCTTTTGATTTCTAAATTAGTGAAGCAGCAAGTCTTGCTGGGAGATTTTTCAGATTTTTTTTTTTTTTTAAATGAAATATTTTCAAATCATTCTGGAAATTCATCATCAGATTTTTTTGAAATTGTGGGAGTTTTTTTCATTGCTTTTCCTCCCCAGCTCTCTCTGACTGTAACCATTCGTGGGCTGAGTGGCAGTGTGAGGCCCCACGATGCTCCATGCTGTGCAGAGCCCACCAGCTTGGCTGCAGCTCTGGGGTCCCCAAGTTGTCACAACCAGGAGCTTGCTCTCCTGCCACAGTGCTGCTGGAGGGAGCTCAGCTGGACAGGAGGAACCTGGAGGTAAAGCTGTGGACAGCCCCCCCGGGGTCACTGCTCCTTGGGGGCTGGCATGACTGTCACAAACCACCAGCAATGCTCTGATAATGCAAACCTGTAAGGATACAGGGCTCCCCCACTCTGTCCTAGAGAGATCTGTGCTTTATCCCAGGCTTGGCTTTGCTGGGGAATGACTGGACCAGCTGGAGTAATGGTGGTCCAGGAGTGCAGCTGCTGGGGGAGAGGAAGCAGAGCACAAGCATGATGCTTCAGTGGTGGAAGCCAAATGAGGCTGGAGACCATGAGCAGAGAAGAGCCACCTGATTATCTGGGAAGCATCTGCCTGAAGGGATTTCCAGCAGCCATGCCAGGACACACTGGTGGTGGACAAAGGCCAAAGCCATCATAGAGACACCAATCTGAGGATTTAGATCTCCCGGGATTTAAGGTACCCAGGTGCCAGCATTTGTGATCTGTCTCTGGAGCATCAGCATCACCCACAGCAGGGCACAGTTGGTCCCTGGGGTCCCAGGGCTGCAAGGCAGTGGCAGAGGGGAATGGCTCATCTGGGAGGAAACCCACCCGGGCAAAGCTTAATGAAGAAAGCAGTGTGGTCTGTAGCAGCCCTGCCTGGGACTGAGCCTCACTGTTATTTAACTGGAGCTCCTTCAGGGCTGGGGGAATAACTTCAGGATCAGCTGATTTTTCTGAGCAGCGTGATGAACAGTGTGTATGAAACCAGCTGTCCCTCAGGAGGAGGAGTGCTGCAGAGGCAGCTCTGTCCTGGAGGATGGCAGCTGGAGTTTGCCATGGCACGAGCAGAATTATTTTTCATGCCAGGGGAGATGGGTGCTGCAGCCTGTGCACTAACCCAGTCTGGAAGGCAGCTGGAAACCCCACTGGTTTGGATCAATAGCAAGGAGTAATGACCAGTTCTTATCTGAGAGTCATAGGACATGAAAGCCACTTATTGATCAAATGGGTTTGGAAACAAACAGCCAGACCCCCAGGATTTCACCACTAACTTTGTTTAGCCAGCTGTGCGGGAAGGCAGTTTGATGTGGGCCGTTTCTGGGGACATGAAACAGAATTAATTTGTTCTCCCTGAAAGCCAGCAGACAGGAATATGAAATATTTAACAGCCCAGTGGTGGTTGTGGTGTGCCGAGCCACGCGAGTGCCCGACGTGTGACTGAGCTCTCTGCACCTGCAGGTTTGGAGCACTCGGATCCTGCAGCTTTTTGGCAGTGTTCCCTGTGTCCTCAGCAACATCCCTGGTTTGTTCTCCCCCAGCTCTAGGCCAGGCAGACCGGAGCACAGACCCAGATGTGCTTCAGCATCTGCACTGCCGGGTCAAATCAAAGCTGCTCAAAAAGTCAAGTGGAAGGAAATGAAGCAGGATTGAAAACCAGCACAGCTGAGGTCACCCTGTTGTAGGTGAGGCTCTCTGTCACCCCCTCTGTCCCCAGTGTCCCTGCAGGGCTGGGGCAGAGCTGTCCTCCCCAGTGGGTGTTGTTGGGGCCATGTCTGTGTGTGTGGGGAGGATCTGCCCTTTCTTGACAAGAACATTCTGGGTGAAAGCTTTTAAATCTTCAGTTATATCACTGGGATGCAGAGGAGCTGTGCTGCTGCCTCTGTGTGCACCCCAAGCACTGCGAGACCCCTCCCAGCCCGCTGCTCCCATCCCTCAGAGCAGCCAGGAGGCTCGGGGAGACACACGGCCCAGGAGCCAGAGCTCAGTCTGGCTGCTGGGGAGAGACCCTGCTCCAGGGTCCCCTGTCCCCTCCTCAGCCCTCCCAGCACGCTGGGGGGTTGGAACAGCATCCGCAATGGGAGGCAGAGGCCACTGAGTGCTGAGACACCTTTATATTTAATTAGAGTTTGACTCTTCCTCCACCTGTTTCCTGTGGCGGATTTAGGTCCCTAAGAAACAAATGCTGGAAAAAAAAAAAAAAAAAAAAAAAAGAGAGAGAGAGAGAAAATCTGTTCTCCAGCTTCTCTGAATCCTTTAGAGAAAGCCAACGTGGGCACCAAGGGAGCAGCATCCCTCCATCAGTGCTGCAGCGCGCTTGCTGGGAGCTCGCCTGCGCTCCCACGCAATCCACTGCTCCAGCACCCATCCCAGCAGCTCCACCACCCATCCCACCAGCACGAGGGGCTCCTGCACGTGTGGAGGCTGAGTTGCCTTAGGAAACAGGGAGAATTTACCCCGGTTTTTGGGGATGCAGCCTCTTTGCCAGGCTTTGGGGCTGACACTGCCCACCTGGGTGCCTCTCGGTGCAGCAGGGTGGGCTGGGAGGCTGCTCAGGGCGTGTTTCTGACCTGACCCCTCACAGCTTGGTAGTTGTGGCTGAGGGGTTTTGTTGGAGAAGGCTGGTGTCACCTGTCTCCTGCCAGCCCAGCCCTGCAGCCTCGTGCTCTGCTGCTCACACATGTCACCCTGTGAGCTGCAGTGCTCGGCGCTTTCCCTTCCACGCAGCAGCTCCAGGGCTGCCGGCTGGGAGGATGAGGTCCCTTCCTCAGGATGTGAATCATGGCTCTGTGGGATCCTGCTCCTGCACCCCTGATCTCCAGGTCTCCAGTGGCCGTGGGCTGCTCTCCCCAAGGCAGAGCCCATGGGGGATGTGAGTCTGGGTGTCAGAGCTGCGGGCAGGGAGACCAGAGCCCCTTCACCCATGTCACAGCGTGGGGTTCAGTGCCTTCCCCCACCCCATGGCAGGAGCCAACGGAGGGAAATGTGATACAGATCCCACACTTTCAGGGCAAGAGGAACGAGCTGGGCTGGATTCCCTCTGCTCCATGTGCTGTGCTGTGCTCCCCTGAGAGTGCTGGTGTGGAGCTGTTTGTGTCTCAGCCTCTCCTCGCACCTGGGGGGACTTCACTGCAGTCGATAAATATCAGAGTTCCCTTGGAGGAAGGAGCTGAAGGGACAGATGTTCAGCCTGACATTTCAGAGTGCTGAGGGGACCTGAGTACCCAGCTCCCATCAAAATTAGCACGGTCTTGAAAATCCTGCCTTTAGTGTGATAGGGCTCTGAGTGTGCTCTGAGTTATTCCCCTAAATAAAGGGAACGGTAAAAAAAGGAAAAAAGAAAACAGCCTCCTGCGAGCAGGAACTATACCTGGCCTTTGTATGCCTTGGCCCAGCATAGTAGAAACAGCTCGTGCATGAATACTGACATGATTATCAATACTTACAGGGGGGAAATTAAAGACATTCTCAGTGGTTTCTGCTGCTGCTGGGTTTCACGTGCAGCAGCAACACGGGCTCCGTTTGGGAAACGGGAACATGCAGTAAAAGAACAACAAAGAAGAAACAGGCAGAGCCCAGAGTTTACAATTAAAAAGAGAAGAATTCAGCCTGGCGTGGCTATGTGTGAAGTGCAGCCTGCACTTAGGGTAATGTACCTCTTTCCTTCGCAAAAAAGTACACAGGAAAGGCATCAAAATGACCTGTAATTATTTTCATGATTACTCTCACTCCTCAGAACACAGAGGGGGTTATTTCCATGGCGTAGGATTCTATGTGCAAACCAGCAGTGGATGGGGCCTCACACTCGAGGCAGGAGCCCCCCTGCAGCACAGGGTGGGGTGATGGAGGAGAGGCAGAAAAAGCCCCACGTCCAGCCCCCGCTTTCCCTGGCACACCCTGGAAGCCTCGGGAAGGTTCCCTTCTCCTCCTCAGAACCTGAATGCAGCACGAAGAGGGATGCCTGCTATTTATTTCTCTTTCTTAGCATCAAAATCCCCCGGTGCCAGGTGTTATGAACCAGCCTGTCTGCTGAGGGGAGGACGACGTCAGCAGGACAGGTCAGCTCCATTTGATTACTGTAATGAACCTTTGAAAGCAGCTGCATAATAACAGCTCCCGGGCTATTTCTGGTAAACCTCCTGGGGGTTTAATTCCAGAGAGCTGGTGGGGCATTCTCCAGAGAGAGGCTGTGGGATGGCAGTGGAGCAGGGACCCTCGTGGCCCACAGAAGGAAAAGGATCACAAAGGATTACGAGGCTGCAGAGCCAGAGTTAAATTTTGCAGGTGAGTGTTTAGAAAGGCTCATTCACAGATATTTTCATTATTACTGTTTGATTGAAGTTGTCTCTTCTTTTGATTGGCATTTTCCATGCCATCAGAAGCAAGGAAGAACATGGTGAATGTTGCCTGAGGAGTCCTCTGAGCCAGTCAGCTGGGTAAAAAAAAAATTTTAAAAAAATCGTTATTTGAACTGTGAAAAACATCCTGAGAGGCCCTCTGAGCTGGGCACCCCTGTGGCTGGGGGGGAGCCCTTCCTGCCTCTCAGAGGGTGGCCCTGCCTGGGCTGCTGGTGGCCATGCTGGTCCCCTCTTTGCCGTGCCCCAGCCTGGATCCCCTCTGAACTCACGGCTTTTGCGGTGGTGCAGGAATCAGGGCAGAGCAAAACCATTCTGGTCTTGACACTGGGAAGCCTGGGACTGACTCCTCAGGGAGTTTTGGAAAAAAAACCTCACCCTGGCTGCTGGCACGCAGGCATCTCCCGCACAGTGCAGGGGACTGCGGCTGCCTTGAGGACAGGATTTCCCGGGGGGCTTTTTGGCTGTTATTATCACCATCATTAGTGTTAATTATCCCCCTCCCACTGGCTACTGCTTGTGTGTCTTCCCGCCTGGCAGGGCAGCAATGGGGACAGGACAGGACAACGTCCCTGCTGCCATGCCGGACCGGGGGGGGCTCCCCGGATACCGAAGCCCCCCCGGCCGCTCCCCCACCCCGGTCCCTGCGGGGAAGCATCGCGGGGGGATGCAGGTGCCGTATGCAAATGAGAGGAGTGGGTGGAGCCTCTCCAGGATCCGCCCATTGCGCCCCACGACGGGCCCCCTCCTGCGTTATGCAAATCAGTATGCAAAGCAGATGGGCGGGGCCATGACTGAGAGGAGCGAACGGGG